>CATNWA010019766.1:0-92393 GCA_951230385.1 Staurois parvus
GCCCATAAAAAAATTTAAAATCAAATTTTGCAAAAATTTCGGTCAAAATTATTCGCAACATGTTTTTGCAAAAAAATACCAATAGCGTAAATTTAATTGGTTTGTGAAAGTTTGGGGGCAAAAATGCGGGAAAAGTATGGGATTTTTTTTTAAATAATGGCGGCGTCAGCAACTTTTTGGGGGGATAGGATTTATGACAACCAAGGGGGATTATGGGGAATGCGGATGGGGCGGCTTTTTGCACTGGGGGGGAAATGATTGGGGTCATACCCCCCAGTGCAATACATGATCAGTAAAAAAAAAAAACAGACACTGTCAAATGGCATGGGAAGGGAAGGGGAATTTTTATTAAATAAAAAGGGTTAATGGTGAGGGAGTTTTTACTGGGGGCGGGGGTGGTACCACAAAAAACACTGTTTGGGGAAAGAAAAACTATTTTGGGTTAGCGGGCCGGAATGTAGGGAGCAGGAGCTACAGTAAACGCGCATGCTCTCTGTCAGTGATTCCCGGCAATCGCGGGCCCCGGGGGTATAAATCCAGGCCCGGGTGATTGACCCCGCGGCCGCGATGGGCTGCGCGGGTTGGGTGGGCGATCCCTCGCCCCGGGCCCTTATGTTTTGTAAAGAGTTTAAAAAACGGCTTTTTAGCCCCGGGGCCCCCCGTGCAGATATACACTGGGTGGTAAGAAAGGTTAAAGAATTGAAAAAACTGTGTGTGTGTTTTTTTACTCTTTTTTTTTTGTACTATGTATTCCTTACTCATTCATATAAAAACAGGATCAAAAATGGTGGCCGCGGTCCAGTGCAGATACCCCATGTTTCATCCGATCAGCCATTTAGGGAGTGTTTTTTTCCCCCCATCCTCCGCCGCAGTTGTAACAGCAGAGCGGCAGCAGGAGACTAAACTTTTTGGAGCGAGCCCGGAAAAACAGCACGTTTTGAAAGAGCAGGGGAGGGGGGGTTGTCATAACATTCTGGATCGGTTGGGAAGCCCCGCACAGATTGAATAAGCGCAGACTCCCGGGGGTTAAAATTTTTTAATTCAACCAGCGGCGTTTGGAAGCACAGCAATGCTAGCAGAACCCACCCTGCTGGTTATATAAAAAGTTAACCCACAGTCTCGTGTCTTTTCAAACTGTGCTGTGCACCCCTTTTTATTTAGAAAAAATTTTTGCGCAGCCCCTTGCAAGGAAACACTATGCAGAATTTACATTTACACAAATTGGTTCATTTAGTTTCTTTTATTGGGAGCCATATGGACCGGGCTTTCCTGTGTGGTAAAATGTTTAAAGTGGAGTTCCCCTCAAATGTGGAAATCTGCTTATCTGCCCCTCTCCCCCCCGCTGTCCATTTGGGGACCTTTTTTGGGGGGGGGGGGGGGCGGGGTACCAGGTTTCGCCTGGTTTTGCCCCCCCCCCTCCCCCCGAGCCCTATGGGGGATTTTCCCGGACCAGGGATGCGGGCCCCTTCACAAATTTGTGCATGGTATCGGGGAAAATTCTTTGAAGGTGCAAGGCTTCATGCCCCTTTTTCCCTTTGTCGAGGCGGCCCCGCACCTACACTGATTGGGAAAAAATTGGCTCAGGATGAGGAACGCTGGTCTTTGGAAGGGGAAGTGCCCCAATATTAAAAGTCACAGTTACTTTTTTTGTAGTGCTAACTTTTTAATTTTTGGGAGGGGGGCGGAAACCCCTTTTAAGGAGTAATCGACAAAATAAACCCCTTGGGATGGGACCTTGGTGTAGGCCTGGGTATAAGATCACCCAATTGAACAACAACTCATGGGCAGGGGCAAAAAATTTTTGCCACTTTAAACGGCTTAAAAGGGGAGGGGGTCTCTGCAAAAAACCCCCTTTATTTGGTAAGAAAAAATTGTCAGATCTACAGAAGGAGCCCCCTGTGGGAAAATCCCGATACGAGGGAATTATGAGCCCCGACCCGGGTTCAATACAGCGGTTGTTATGATGTGATTTGGCGCAGGAAAGCACCGCTTTTTTGTCAAACACAGCGATTGTTTGCTTGGTTGCATCGCACCGCACAAAAAGTTGCAGGACCCCTTTTTTTTTGGGCGCACAGAACAGATCGCAGGGTATTCAACCCATGCAATCCCATTTTGCCCTGCACCCTGTTTGGGGACTGCTTTCGGGGGGTTTTTAACATACACACCCAAAGCGTTTAATGAAAAGGGGTGGATTTGATGCGGTGCAGAACCCCGGGGTGAGATTAGTGGACAGTTGGCTAGGTTAATCTGTGGGGTGGTAACCCCTGCAGATCCAAAAATCGGGCAAACCCCCACCCCCCACAAAAGAGGAATGGGACCCGGGGGTCATTTTCAGAAATTTCCGGGGCTTTTCCCTAGTGTCAGGGACGGGAGTCCATTCAAACGAATGGGGTTCGTGCCCCGGGCAAAAAGCGGCCCCCACAAAAACCCCCTTAAGTTAACCAAGGCTAACAATGGGATGGGAGGGGCTTGCGAAAACCCTTTTTTAATTTCCCGATGAAATGGGCTTGTGGAAGTTGTGTGCCCCCCGAAAATGCAAAAACCCGCAGTGGATAGACCCCCTGTGTTTGTGTGTTGTACGTGTGGTTTGTGAGGTGTCTATGAATAAGTGGGTCTTATGGGGGGTGGATGGAAAAAAAAACAGGAGGGGTGCCCGCCCGCCACCTAGTTTTTGGTTTCATGGTTTACCCCCTTCCCCAGCAGCTGGCAGTCCTCAGTTTTTAGGAAAATGGGGATGAAAAAATGACCTTTAGTGCTAAATCTCTGCAACATTTCATGGAGTTCGGGAAAACCTTTTGGGGACAAAAACCTTCCAAAGGGGGGGATCCCTGATACCCAACCCCATTTTTTTTCGTTTTCCCCGGGGGATCAGGGCAACCTTAAAAAAGAATGGGCTGTAGGAAAATGTCAAGGGAATTTAGTTTTTAAGTTAGAGCTGTTTTTTTTTTTGAAATTTATCAAAAACAAAAATTAGGAATTTTTACTATTTGGATAAGCAAGAACATGGATGTGTTAGGGCAGCCCATTTATTGGAATAGGTTCTAATGCATTAAAATGGACAGAAAATAAGTAAACATATACTTTTTTTAAAGGTACCTCACCAAGCACTGGAAGTTTTTTAAAAACAGAATTAAAGTAGTAGGCAAAACTTTTTTTTATAGGGGAGGGTTATAACCCCTGTCAGTTTTTGTTTCACCATCTGTGTCACATTGCGGAGATTTACCTACACTTCCTGTCACATAGCCAAACAGGAAGTGAGAGGAAATCCCTGCAAAAGAAGGGAATTCCTTGGGGATCCCCAGGTCACCAGAACTAGTGTCCCATTTGGAAAATTTCTCCTCTATTACTTTTCTGGGGACAGCCCATAATTTGGTGTTTTCTTTTACTTTCACTTTCAATAGTAATGGTAAACAGGACAAAGAGAGAAGATGAATCTCCTTAACGGGGGCACAGACAGCAATAAAAGCTGACAGGTGTTCTAAGTGAAATGATATGTTTGGCCTTTGGAGGATGGCGGGGAAGTACTGCAGGTGAACGGTTGGGAAAGTCCAGCTGATAAACTTACCTCCATGCAGGCTTAACAAGAACACTTTGGTCAGGGTCATGCAGATACCTACAAATAAGTGTATGAATGTTCCCAAATATGGTGTAATGTTAGTAGGCATTTTTCAGGTCACTGGTTAAATGTGGAACAATAACAATTGCTTGCATTTGACATTTGACAAAATGGATCTTCTTATTTGACACCCTTTCTGCCAATGGGTTGAATATAGATCTAGATGTTGTTTTAACAGAAACGTATGAAACATGAACACTAACTGCATTGATATATAATTTATGTGGTGTTGTGTTCACGGACTAGCCGTGTGTTGGGATGTACATCCTTCACTTGTTCAGCCGTATGGTGGTTGAGCATTTACACTTTTGAACCCAAGCCTGCCCAACATAGGCTGGCCTAAACAGCACCACCTAGTAATCTGTTCCATACTTTCCTCAATCCTAATGGCAATGGACCTCAATAGTAGATTCTCCCAGCACCTGTCCATTTCCAGAAGATGCTCCCATATGGAGGTTATGAGAAGGAAGAGTCTACACATGGAAAGCCTTTTAACTCTTCTTCTATTGACATGCAGTTTCCTATATCTATACATCCTTTTAGTCATCCTAATGGTGATAGCACATCCCTTAGTTGCAAGTAGATAGTGAACAGAAGAGATGAGATCTTGCACTGCTTCCCATGACCAACCACCAGGCCATTTTGGGGAACTACACTGGGCACCTACTCTAAAGTGGCACAAAAATGTCTTGAGCATTTTATGGGGAATTTGAAAGTTTTTAGTTTGATATATAAAAGACTTGTTTTAGACACTTTACACACTGCTTTTGACACAATGAGTATTGTTTTTTCATATTATGCCTTTTATGTTGTTTTATTTGTATTTAGAATTTTGTTTTTATTTTTAGCATTTTAGTCCTTCCTTTTAACATTTTCTGTCCGCTTGTAATATGGCTTCAATCTCAAATCTGTGCAATGTTTATCTTTGACACCAAATGACTACAAAAAACTACTGTCCTGGAGTAGGGCAAGGTTGAAAATTGTGTGTGGCAAAAATCACTAAATGCTCTGTGTATTCATTGACTTTTTATAATTCCGTTGTATATGCTTTTTATATCAACTGGCAAAAGTGTCCATTCTAGAACAATAAACACTGGGGATTTTGCAAACAATGCTAAGGTGTCTTAGTGATCAGCATGTGCAGGAAAGGAGTGCAGTGGGTATGACAACAGCAATATGCACAACAAAGGCATGTGGAGGGTATAGCAAGCTGGGGTGGACTGACAACTCATGGGGCCCCCGGGCAATAGGAAATCATGGTGCCCCTGTGTCCTCGCACACACTCAAACCACACCCAAAAAGCCTTTGAAAGGTACCAGGGGCATCTCATGGGGCCCCACACTGACCCCAGGCCCTCGGGCAATGCCAGAGTGGCTAAATGGTCAGTCCGCCCCTGACAGCAAGTAGTATGTGCAGAAAAGGCATGCAAATTGCAAACACAGTGGGCAGTATGTGCAGGGGAGGAGTATGGATGATATGACAACAGGCAGTATGGGCAGGAAAAGAGTGTGAAAGTAATGACAATAGACAGTATCTGCAGGAGATGACCACAGAAGTATGACAGTGGGCAAAAAAAGAGTGCAAAGGGTATGTCAACAAGCAAGGTTTGTAATTGCAGCAGTTTCAAATCCTATTGCTGCCACAATAATTTGATGATTATGTTTTCAGCCTCAACCTGACAATATTCTAAGTGTGACTGTGTGATTGCATGATTTTCACTGGAGCACACACACACTAACAGTAGCCGCCACCATGTGTTTTAATGGAAACATGCACCGTCACAGAATCTACAGCAGCAATTTTGACCTGTAAGAAATGTGTAAAGTTTTCTTCAAGATGGCAAGAGTTCCTTAATTTCTGATTAGATCATTTAAAGATTTAATTTATTGGTTTTTAAAGAGGATGTGGAGACTGAGCTCCTTGCACAGATAGAAAGAACTGCAAGGACTGGAACAGTGATTATAATGGGATATTTGGCCCTGTTGGGAGTATTGGCACTGCTGGAAATGTGTAAACCTATTACAGGACAAGTTTTATGGTACAATTTATAGAAGCCCGACCTAGAAATTATGCTCTGCTGGACCTGTTAATCTCAAATATTATGGAGCTTATTACAAATATAAAAAGAACACCTGGGTAGCAGTGACCATAACATGATTTATGTTAGCTGTACACAACAAGCACAAGCTGGAAAGATAAAAACATTATTCAATTTTAAAAGAGCAAATTTTCTAAGGCTGAGGGCTACTCTTCAACATTTAGACTGGGAAGGAATGCTGGCATTAAAGAATACAGAACAGAATTGGGAATGTTTCAAATCGACTGCATGCAAATGCACCATAAAATATATTCCCATGGGCAATATGTTTAAAAGACTAAAAGTAAATCCTATGTGGTTCATGTTCCAAGTTAAAAAAGCTATACATAATTAGAAAAGAACATTTAAAAACTATAAATATGAACAAAGGATTAGTAAAACCTCATCCAGATATGTGATGACTCTGCTCTAGCTTGAGCTGTTAAAATTGGATTCATGGTGCTCAGCTTATGTCTGCAGCTTACTTTTCAAACTGATTGTTTTATTGCTGAATTGATATTTGTAGAGCAATGAGGGTGGCACCGCGTTCATAACAACACCCTTCTCTCTCCACTCAATGTGAGGTTCATCAGACTTCATTCCTTTTTTTTACAAATGCAGTAATCTGACAGGTCTAACCTGTCAGAAAGTGATTTGCTATTACAGCTTTGAGTTCCCCTGGTAAAGCTGATGTTGTGCCAATAGTTTATCGTTACATTATCTCATATAAATCAAGTATGTACAATTAATTAGTTAATGAATGTTGATGTGCATTTAAGAAACATATCTCCTGATGCAAACATGTCTTTTTTTTATTATAAGAAAAAAGTACTTAAAGCTGAACAGACAGGTACAAAAACACAAGCTAATACAGCTCTGGTATTGGACTATTGCAGCTCAATGGCCAGCTGGGCTTACTGGGAGAGGGAAAAAGACTCAATGGCCAGCTGAGCTACAGTGCTCATTTGCTAACAAGCATGTTAATAGGAAGAGAGAGCAGAGTGACAATGAGATGAGCTCATCAGTCTGCTAATTCTTCTTTCACTGTCCAGTCACAGGCTGGGGGATGGACAAGACTTGTAACTGTGACTTAAAAGAGAAGTATGGCTTTTTTTTCCCCTAATTTATACTTATCTAGGTGGATGCAGCATTGGTCCGATCAGAGGTGTCCCTAGGGTTGGTGTCACCCTGTGCGGTAACACTTGGTGACACCCCCTCCGACGACCCCCGCAGAATGGATCGGATCTGCGGATTGAGCATAATGGATCGGACTCTGATCCATTATGCTCAACCCGCAGATCCGATCCATCCTGCGGGGATCGTCAGCTTTCTTTACAACTTACCTTTTCTTGGAGCGGGTCCGGGACAACTGCACATGTCCCGGTTTCAGGCACGATCAATCGATGATAGCAGTAGTTCTATCATCGATTGATCATGCCTGAAACCGGAACATGCGCAGTTGCTTCAGGGGGACATATCTACATGGGAGACACATTTTTCCGATACACCGGAGTCACCCCACAGGATTGTCCACATGCAACCTATACGGGTGACACCGGACCTGCTCCAAGAAAACGTAAGTTGTAAAGAAAACCAACGATCACCACAGGATGGATCGGATCCATCCCGTGGGGATCGTCGGCTTGCTTTACAACTTACCTTTTTATGGATCGGGTCTGGTGTCACCCCGTGCGGTCATTGTTAACCGGAGAGGGCCGCACCCCCCGCACTTGCCTCAGGACGCCACTGGGTCTGATGCTGCATTTGTCCCCCGTCGGCTCTAAGGGGTCACATGACCACTGATCGCTGAGTTCTCCTCTCCACTGTGAGCAGAGAGTGGTTACTATCAGTCACCACTGTCTGCTCTGCCCCCCCAGTGCTCACTGGAGCACTGGGCTGTAGAGTGGGAGCGAGCAGTTGGCTTAGGCTCTCAGCGCTTTGCTGAGAGGCTGAGTCAGGTGCCACTCTAGACTCTGGGGTGGATCCCGACTTTAAAGTCGGGATCTTTCCCCAGCCTGGACCGGCTGAGTGATGTCAGCTGACAGCGGACTTCAGCCCGCTGACAGCTGACAAAGGGGTCACTGGAGTGCAGAACAAACTGCGCTACTGTGATCCACAGGAGAAGTACAGCCAAAAGAGCTTTGGCTGTACTTCTCCTTTAACTGCAGCAGAGAAATCAGGTTTTCTGTTTCACCATACAGTGTAAATCTCAGGGACAGATGGGCAGAAATACAAATCCTTTGACAGATAAGACAACTAACTTATATGTACTTTACTAGAGTATTTAGCTGTATGTAGAGCTTATCTTTAAAATATTCTGTAGATGTTATCTTGCAAATACCTGTATAACCACTTTGTGTATTTCATATACTTCATTCACATGTTTAAATTTAGTGTTATACTGTACTTTCAAAAACACCTGCAAAATCCTTTGGGTTTGTATTACTTTATTTGCAGAGGCATAGCTGTAAGATAACATTTGGTGACCACTGTGTGATAGAACATGTTTGAATGTCATGCAATGACAGCTGTGAAAACCTAGGCACACAGAAGCAGCACTGGAAGGTTTTTGGGCCTCCTTGAAACATATGCAGATAGTTTGATTACAGCTCACAGGAGGAGTAGGCATGACTCCCAGCTCAACATTAAGCAAAGTGAAATTCTTGCTAACAGATTTTGATATCTATGGCACACAGGTAAAGACCAATTACAGTCTCAACAAGTAAAATCAATCAGCTGCTAGTACTACCTATAAAAAGTTGCCACTATGCTAAAATCTGGAAGCACTCTAAATTAAAGTTCACCTACACACTATTAAAGGGTATGCTGAAAAAAAAAAAAAACTGATCTGAACTGGAATTAAAGTTTAAAAATTGCCTTTTAGAATTGATATAAGGTCATTATCAATGTTGATTTTCATTGTTATACTGTACATGCTTCACTACTTGGTGAGTCACACACATAGAACAGATATATAGCAACCCCTGACCCCCAGAGGCATGTGAGGACCATGGCTATTGATGGGGCTATTAATCAGGGCTGAGTCCATGGTTATTGATGGGGGATTAAAAAGCATTTGGTGTCAGACGCTTTAAGGCTTCAAAGGTTATATTGAGAGAGGGTTAAGGGCTGGGTTTACATAAACATGTTCCCTCCAGGAACTTATTATTCTGCTATTATGACTGTTGGTTATATAACACTCTGACCGACTCCTCCCACCACACTATTGGCCAATCACTGTGATGGCCTCACAGAAGGAGGTAGAAGAGTCTGGACCAGAGCTCAACTTTACCAGCACAAGTCAGAACTCAACATAAATGAGTACCCTGGTTTATAGGTCTCCCAGGACAGTCATGGGAAGATGGGAAAGAAAAGAAACTTAATTTCCTTGGGCATATTCAAGCCAGGTACCCAGGTACTTGTGGGAAAAAGGGTTAAAAGGGTTTGTATTTGAGCATGCTAAGTAAATGGGCATTCTGCTACACTCCACCCCATTTGAACTTGTCCCTGGCAAATATACAGATCATGCAAATTCATCCTGCAGAAAGTGAACAGGGGGTCTCTCCAAGTTGAGTCTTTGGGAGTGTCAGAAGAGTTGAGTTTGGTTCCATCATCTAAGAGAAGGAACGACATGTCCCTCTCTGTAGTTCGGTTAATGGATGGTGATTCAAAGGGCTCCACAGCTCATGAACTTGGAAAGGTTCTTTGAAAACCCCTTTATAGGCCTTTCCATGGGTCTCAATGGGTTTGGTCATTTACTGCTTACTCAGTAGACATCTCAGTTTTTCTTTACTCCCTGGATACCTGGGATAGGCTGTTGTAGGCTCAACTCCAAATTTCTTTGCTATTATGTTCCTTTATGGTGGACTAGCACCCGTTTCCCTAGGTTATAAATTGCAATACTGGCTGCACTAAATTTTTAATATAAACAAAACAAAGAGGTTTCAATTTCCCCTTGTTAGATATATTATATTCTAAAGAAAGCAACGGGGACATGTAAATATGGGTTGAAACACCAAATTCTCCCAGAAGAAAAAGAAAAGCACAAGGAGATCTCTTTGTTGTAGTATTCTGGATACAGAGGAGAAACTTTAGTGACTTGCCAACTCCTGTGCAGCCCCATAATGTGATGGGGTACAGAATTTTAAGTTATTTTTACAGTTGTTTAAAAAGAACTTACAGCTTGTAGAAGCTAGGGATGTTCTTTATCCTGAACTCTACACAATTAATCATTTCTTTTATGAACTATTTATCCAATGAGCATATATATTGAGACAGCCAAATATTACAGAATTGCTTTTTTTTTTTTTTAAATGGATTGTACGAGTCTAAAAATAAATGTGTTTTGTGTGTCTTATTAATGATGTTGCTAAGGGCAAAAATTAAACAAATTGTATTTAGCTAGTGACTAGGCTTATTTTTTGTTCATCTGGCAGGACCTGAAATTCTTACGGGTTACTGCTGGCAAAATATATGTAATTCCATGATTACTCATGAATCTGGCCTTTTAGATAAATTGGACACTGCTAAATTGTCTAAACCAGAGTGCATTGGAGTGTTGTGCTGCTGCAAGGATTCCTGGACTAGTAGATATTTGTACACACCCATCGGAATCATTTTCCACAGCACAAGTAAGTACTTGTGTTCAGCTTGGGTCAGCCTATTGAGGTGCAGTGAAAAAGCCTAAGGGTCTCTACTCCAATTACATAACATGCACAAGTAATATCTGTAATGTGTTGCTTTATATAAATTTAGAGGTTGATTAGTTTAAATATTTATCAGCACAATCATTTTCATAGTTGCCAATTTTGAAGCTAAGCTAGTGTAAAAAGGGTAATAGCCTGCAATATTGACTTGGCATCTGAGGAACTAATAGATACCAAAAGTATAACCTAGGTACTAAACAGAAATACTGCAACACATATGTTCTTCTTCAATAAATAATAACTTAAATCTAATATTATTTCTAATGCTTACCAATAGGATTCAATGTGACAACATTTACGAATCACTTTGTTATTTTATGTAAAAAAAAAAAGTACTTTTTGCCTGAATGAATAAAAAAAACCATTGTTGTCAATCTTTCTTATTATTATACAGGATTTATATAGCACCAACAGTACTTTACAATATAAAGGGGGGCAGTACAATTACAATACAGTTTGGTACAGGAGGGCCCTGTTCATGGAACTTACAATCTAAACCCCCACAGGGGCCACTTTATAATGCTTGTCCCTAGTGGTTGCCCTGACCTTGTAAGCCTCCCAACACCTCTGACACCCTGCGTTCAGACATATTTCAAAAGTATAGGATAATAATGCAAGAGACACATTTCTTTAGGAACACCCCTATATTAATTTTGTTAAAAAGAGTAGACCACAAGAATAATGGGTTAGGGATATACAACCCCAGTTAACACATACAATAGAACACTGGTAAAATAGGAATAATCAGTTAGCAATGTTTAGCAAATTATACAGTCATGAGTAGTAAGCTTCAACTATGAAACTGCAGCACCAGCAGTAAGAGGGGGAAGAAAAGGCTTGTTGACTTATCAGCTCCCTCTAGGCCATCCTTTCTGAACCAGGGTGCCTTGGGTCTTCTTCATGGATGCCTCGGCAAAATGCCCATAAATTGTATACAAGTCAGCAGGTGGATCAATCCTGCCTTTTAGTACACAAAGCCACAGATTTTCATTTTGCACTTTTATGACCTTCTAGCTGCTGGCATCCTAACAACTAATGACATCATCAGTTAATAAGGAGGATGTCAGGTGAATGCACATCATCCTTGTTTGGCCCTCCTTGCCCTCTCCATCATCACTGGGGTCACATTAGCAGAGTGAGGGAGAGAAAATGAGAGAGACACACTGGAATAATGGTCTGTACCAGTGTACAAAGGTGTATTTGCTTTGGAAGAATAAACCACCTCTAATGTTAGATATACTGGATGTGTGCAGAATAGTTTTTTACATTTTAGATTGGGGTGCCTTGAGATTGTGCAGAATTTTAAAGCGTGCCTTGAGATTATCCATAATTTTAAAGGGTGCCTTGAGTGAAAAAAGTTTAAGAAACACTGCTCTAAGGCATCGGCGCCGCAATGGTGGATGCAGAGAATTATGTAAATGTAAACTCTGACATCAATAGAAGTACCCCAATTTGAATAATAATGGCCTTATAAGAGTAGTGATCCCTTTAACTAGAGTTTGCAACTTGAGCTCTGTGATGTTTAAAGTTCCTGATATGGTGGTGTCCGTTGTCTTCTACCAGCAATGGTGGAGCCCATAAACAGTACTGAATACTGGTAATTCAAGGAAGTTAAACAGATAGGCTATGATCTTCTGATACTGAGATGCAAAGGTGCCTCCATGCAGTGTCTCTAGACTGATGACAGAAAGAGGTTGTGTATCTGCCAGCTCACCAATCCCACGGATAGCACTGCCTCCTAGGAGCAAGAGTTCTTGTCTAGGCTCTTGTCTGTTTGCAGGGATGTGCAGAGTTACTGCCTGATGGCCTGTCAGCGCAGTGAGCAGAAATTGTTTGTGTGAAGACCAGACAGTGAAAGTTCTGGTACAGAGAAGCTGATGTGATCCTGGTGTGATGATTGGTGCCACTGCTGTGCTGAACTGATGTGCTGAGTTCTGCAGTAGTAGGCAAACAATCTGTCTCTGGAGGAGAACGGCAGTCCCCCTCTGTTCAGATCTGAACTCCGTGCCAAGTGAGTGAGCCTGTCACATACCGGATGGGAGACTGAATTGACGAGGTCGGCCTCACTTGTGTCACTAGCCCTGACCCCGTTTAGGTTGAAACAGAGGGAGTTTAGGACCCAGGGGAACAAGAGTGCCAGTAGTTGTTGTTTGCAGCTCTTGCAGATGAATACCTTGGAAGGCTGAAGATCCTCTGATTTTGGCACAGGAGTAGCAGACAGAGCAGGTTAGGTAGATTGCCAGGCGTGCAGCAGAACAAGGCAGGAAGTGAGGACAAGAGACAGGAGCAGTGTCATGGAATAGCCAGGGTCATCAACAGTCGGGCAGCACGGTACAGAATCAGGAGGAAATGCCAAGGTCAGGAGCAGAGCAGAAGTACGGAACCAGTATCAGGAGAGCAATCAAAGTCAGGTGAGGAACAAGCCGGGACAGCAACAGAGGAATCATACAGGAACTAGCAGGACACAGGGGGGAGCTGAAGACCAGTCAGCACTGAACATGAACAGAGACACTTCTTAAATAGGCCGTCTGGCGCCAATCTTCGCCGTGCGTGTGCACGTGCGTGATCGCGCATTTCCGATCGCGGTTCGTCTTGCCGGAAATCCCTTACAGAGCTAGTCCCTTGCTGTAGAATATATCTACTCTCCCAGTAGCCTCCTCCTTCTCTAGCTCTCTGGTAGTTGTAGTTCAATCAGCACTCAGGAATACAGGATGTGTTGGCTATAGGACTACAAGTCCCAAGATCTTCTGCTGTAGAAAAACTGAATCCACTGCTAATAGGAAGTGATGAAGCAGTCCCAGTACTGGGCACTAGGGGGAAAAGGATTAACCATAGTGTCATCTGTAAATGTACCTGAATGGCATAATTATATAGCCAGCACCAGGCTACACTTATATGACCTGAAAGCATAGGCAGCCTAGATCACCTCATCTCTAGCTACCAGAATTTTGGATATTTCCATTTATTAGAGACTACTGAAGTTTTTTCTATTCTGACAGCATACCTCCCAACTTTATGTAATGAGAGAGATGGACACCTTCTAAGACAAAGTCTGTAGGCAATAGATCCTTTTATAATTATATAGACCACAAAAAATGAATATGAAGAATTGATTACTTAAACTCACAAGTTGATTGTTTCACCACTACTTTTCCTTCATATCTTTTAAAAATGGCATATGCAATAATTTTAAGGCTGGGTTAAAAGTTTTGTGTAATATAACACTTCTGCTCATTTAAATAGTACATTTTTACAGAGGTGTATACATCAGACCAAAAGGTGGGACAACGGAGTAGATGAGAGGGACAGTTCCTCAAATGAGAGACAGTTGGCTGCTAAAGGACAGACGTACTCTGAAATGAGATAAGAGGGTCAGCAGGGAATCAGAGTATTCATATATCATGATGAAATATGGTTACCCCCATGGACATATTTAATTCATTTATTTATTTACATAGATCCACTTAGATATGTTAGGCAGTGCTATATGGAATATACAGCACACACTCATTCCATTCATCTCTGTGCTCTAAAAGAGCTCACAATGTCCTTACCAGACTCATACACACACTAGAGGCAATTTGTCAGGAAGCCAATAAACCTACCAGTATTTTGTTTGAGGAAATAGCATGCAGAAAAAAAACTATCTGCGCGTCATTTGGAGAACATAAAGAATTCCCATATAAAGGATTTGCACAGACACAGAAATAAAGTATATAAACAGATACAGATATTTACAACCAAGTAAACCTTTGTTTTGCCTACGCTGGAAGAAATAACAGGTTCACTTTAATGCCAGCCCTTGCAGCAGTTTGTAATTATCTTTCCTTTACTCTCCCCTAATCTCATGGACTGCAGTAATGGGGAGAAAAAGCCCAATGTTCTACTTGTTACTTATCAGACTTCACTGAAGACTGACTCCCTGTCCGCTTGTTACAGAGCTATAGCCAAAAATGACGATTTGTCAAGCACCAGTTCTGATATGTGGAAGGGAGGGGAAGCATAGTTCTCTATTCCCTCCTGGTGGTCAAACAAGCATGGGTGAAGCATCGATTCATTTTCATCTCATTAAAGCTAAATTCCATGTGTGTTACATGAGTTACATGTATATGTGTGTTATACCTGTGGGATCCCCCTAGAAGCTGGAAATCACTGTAGTAGGTGTAATTACTACAATAATTGCCCTATGTAGAATGGCTGTACTCCTTCTTATTGAACACAGATAGTGGCTTGCTTGGCACGAGTGACAGTTGGGGTACACCTTGCATTTTCTCAGTGAATGAAAGTGTTCTCTGAAATGGAGATTGTGACATCACTGCCCTCCCTCTCCACGTCATCCATTTACAGAACACTTTGCATTCATTGAGAAAATGCAAAGTATACCCTTTATGGTGCCCTTGCCAAGCAAACAACCTCTTGTGTTCTCATTGCAGCAGATCAGCAACGTGGGACCTGAAAGCTAGTGGAGGTCACTGTAGAGGTGGATTCTACTACACTGATTTCCAGCTTCCACAGGAATCCCACAAGTATGTCCAAGCTGGATCAAAGTAACTTTGTAAAAGTTGCCATACCTGGATGTCATCTTTAGGCAATATCATGGCATACACCCAATGTCTAGAGAAAGAGTGTCAAACTCAAATGAAACAATTGGCCAAATTCAGTGGAATACATTTTCAAAGGAGAAGCATTATTATTACAGGTACTTATATAGCACCATCAATTTATGCAGCACATTACATACAGTATATATGGTACATTCATATCAGTCCCTAACCCTCAAGGAGCTTACACTCTAAAGTCCCTAATTCACATTCATACATAGACATACTAGGGACAATTTAGACAGGAGCCAATTAATCTTCCAGCATGTCTTTGGAGCGTGGGACATGCAAATGACAGTAGCACCATGGTTGGGATTCGAACCAACAACCCTAGTGCTGCCAGGTGGAAGTGTTAACCATTTAGCCACTATGTTGCCCTATTATGTACACTCTGTCACACCTACACATTTCTAGAGAACAAATTTGGTAATTTATGGTAAAAATCACAACATTTTATCCAATAGATATGGTCATAAATCCAATCCTGAAGTATTAGCTGCAAGATTACATATAGCAGTGTAGCCTTTATCAATGGGGGTCTTTGTTCAACTTAAATCTTTAAACCAATCGAGGGACACATAGAAGAAGCTCAAGATCTGTATATGGCCTAAAAAGCACCATTTTGAAATGCCTGGTCTAGAGAGTGGTATTAAACTCTGAATAATACAATGATATACAGTATATGATGCAGTCTTTGTTTTTCTGAGTCCCCCTTGTAACATGTTTTAACCTGTTGATTCTTCTGTTATTTTTCAACTTCCTTTAACAGACCAAAAGTGGAAGTTAGTGGGCTGAAAGAAACCATTTACCACTGATAGGGGTGCTTTCAATGCTCAGTTTTTTTTCACCTTTATCTCAAAAGGAAAAAAAAGTTTTTAGAACTGCTTAAAAGGTGTAAGCTGGAGTTAGGCTTTAATTTTTAGTCACTTATGTAAAGTCCATCTAAATCTACTAGTCAGTCTAACACTACCCTGTCTAGACAGTGCTGCTGTTCAAGGGTGGCTGCATTGGTCCTCCATAGGTAGAGGAGCCTTCCTAAGAAAGGAAGTGTGTTAAAGGCCAGATCACCAGGCAAAAATAAAAGTAAAAAAAAAATAAAAGCAGAAAACTAATGTTACCATCACAGCTGGACAGGTAAGTTGCAATATATTACATTTTTGTTTTGGGGTATATTACCGCTATACCAATTTGTATTTTATTTTCTCTGAGATATGTAGTTAGCATGTGCAAGAATTAATGCATTTTTACCAGGGTGTGATATTTTTCTTAGCAACAAACATTATGGACAGACCCCAAAGCCCAAATTTTATATAAATATACAAAAAAAAAAAGAAAACATCTCTTTTTTCCAAATCTACATCTGGAGTCCAAAGCAGATGAATTTGGAAACCACTGCTGTATAAATATCCATGTCGCAGAGCTACCACAGGAGTTCAAATATAAAGAAAACACAAAAACAATAATATATATACTGTATATATAGATACAGTAATATATATATTTATATATCAATATGCATAGAGTTAGGGAGGTAGAGTTTGTGTTTAATAGGTATACCTACAGTATGTTTTTATGTGTTTTGTGTATTTAAAACTATTGTACAAATAACAATATGTCTGTTAAGCAGTTGGTTGCATATTGATATAAAATATATTCTTTTGTTTTTTTCTTTATATTTGAAATCCTGTGGTAGCCTTGCAAAGTGGATATTTTTATAAATATGCAGCGCTATGAAATAAAAAGGCCAAGTGCAAAAGGCGCAAAAAATTACTGCGCAAGATTAGTGAGACTATAAAAATATAATCAACAAGATGATGAGTGTAAATGTGAATGGATGAGGAAAATCAAATAACTAAAGTGAAAGAAATCCAGTGACTACTGACTACAGCAGTCAGTAGTCAGGTAAACCTAGCAGAGGATTGGTTAGGTAGTTTCATTGGTTGCCGCAACTTAACAAGGAAGCTGCTGGAGAGGCTCTAGCCATTTAAGGTGGAGGATCACCACCTGGTACAGTTGGTGTACTTTGGCGGAGTCAGATGTAAGGAGCTGTTCCTATATGCTGGATTGGTTCTACAGTGAGGTCTGGAGTGCTTCCCTTGTGTTTGTGCCAGTGGAGCCCCGCCTTATCCCTAACCAGATCCATGATGACTATCAGGGTTCCTTTTGGAGATTATTATTATATGCGCATATAACTTGGGCTTCTGGTAAGTGCAAGCACACTTCATTCCTTTACCATAAGAAGTCACGTGCACAGAATTTTGATTCAACGAAAGTGCTGCTGCTTTTTGGAGCATTATATCGATCAACATCTGATTTCATCCAATCACACGTTTATTGGACTATTGATTTAAGAGCACATTATTGAGCATATTATTGTATATGGTCTATAATCATACTGTTGACCACTGGATTTCTTTCACTTTAGTTATTTGATTTTCCTCATACATTTACACTCGTCACCTTGTTGATTATATTTTTATAGTCTCACTAATCTTGCGCAGTCATTTTTTGCGCCTTTTGCACTTGCTCACTTTATTTCATAGCGCTGCATATTTGTTTTATGGTTGTTTTGAGGATTAAGGGGTCCATCCTTTTATGCTAGCAGCTCATTTGTGGTTTGTGCACTCGCCTATTTTACCTATTTTATTTGGATATTTTTATAGTTTATTGTTCATTTGGATGATGAATGTCTATTGACTTTCTAAAGCAGAACAATGCTCTGTTAAGCTTAAAGATGTCTCTAGATGTGCTGTAGCTGCTGCCGCCAGATCTGGACAGTTTTTTCAAGACCAAGTATCTAAACTATGTTCTAAGGCACTTGCAGATACCACAGGCAAAGTCATCTAAATGACACAAAAAGCTATCTCCCTACCCCTCAGCGCACTCCATCAGTCTCCAAAGGCATCACTGATCTACTAACGGACATATCAGTCTGGATGTCACATCTTCCCCCCACGTGCCCCTTCCCCTGACTTCTTTGTTAAGATTAATGGCACAAATATTAACCTGTTCCCACAGGCCAAGGTACTGGGTGTAATACTGGACTCTGAACTATCCTTTTGGCCTCACATCCATATCCAAAGCCTGCCGCCTCAACCTATGCAACATCTCCAAAATACACCCCTTCCTAACCAATGACACCACAAAGCTTCTAACTCACTCCCTGACTATCTCTTGCTTTGACTACTGCAACTCCCTTCTCATTGGATTACTTTCACATAGGCTATCCCCTCTTCAGTCCATCATGAATGCTGTTGCCTGACTCATCCACCTTACCAACCATTGCCCACATTACCAACCCCTTTCTGCCAATCCCTCCACTGGTTTCCGCTCAGCCAATGAATTGAATTAAAAATACTAACAACAACTTACAAAGCCATCCACAACTTGGCCCAGTGCTACTTCACTAACCTAGTCTCAAAATACCAACCTAATCATTCTCTTCATTCCTCCTAAGACCACTAGCTCTCTAACTCCCTTGTCACCTCCCCCAATGCTCACTTCCAGGACTTCTCTCAAGCCTCTCCCTTCCTATGGAACTCCTTACCCTGATCTGTCCAACTACCTCATACTCCGTCCACATTAATGGCTTCCCTGCCTCCCTAAAGCAGATATACTACTACAGGGCGGCAGGGGTGCACAAAATCACGTGTATATATACGTGATTTTGCATTTCTGGGTAATGGGCGCAGAAGAGCCACACGCACGCCATACCTGCGCCGCCATTCGCAGCCGCGGCTGTCAACCACTGGGTCCCGGCCGGTAATTACCCGCCAGCATCTGGTGATTACTGAGCATCTCCGACGGGGTGGAAGACTGTTTTGTTTACTAACAATCTTCCTCCCTGTCAGCTCAGGCACACTGCTCTGGATGGCTGTGCTCAGCACAGCCATCCAGAGCAGTGTGCTTACAGTGAAGCACACACCCCCCACCCCCTAGTAAAACACTCCCTACACATAGTTAACCCTTTGATCGCCCCTCATATTAACCCCTTCCTGCCCAGTGCCATTAGTACAGTGTCAGTGCTTTTTTATTAGCACTGATCATTGTATTTGTGTCACTGGGGATGTCAGTGACACCAAGTCAGTTCCTCCCAGTGTCAGAATGTCCACCGCAGTCCCGCTAAAAATCGCTGATCGCCGCCATTACTAGTAGAAAAAAAAAATCCCAGTATCTATACCGCCATTTGTATACGCTATAACTTTAGCAATAATAATAGTTTGCAGCGTTTAAAAATATATATGAATAAAAATATAAATGAAAAGAAACCACAACACCTGGGACAATTAAGTGAATCAAAAGGAATGAACAGTCCAAATAATATCACAGCAATTTAAGGACAATCTTCTCCTCTGTGATTTATCTTCACATGTTGGCATTAGTGATGTTTGACCTCTGCCTTATGCAGGCCATAGACGGATCGTTTATCGTGCGAATTTTCGTCCGCACGAAAAATCGGCCGATATTCACGCCGTTAATGGTGCCAGCACGTCGGCCGTTTTTCACGGATCTTCTCGTTTATTTTAATCAGTCATTTTTATCACGACGGCCGTTTTTCATGGACATTGGTGGCAGCAACGACCGATTTTTTGTTTATCGGCCGACAATTTGGCCGATAAACGGCCCGTCTATGGCCAGCCTTAGTTTAAATGCACACTCACCAGATCCAATTGCTGTCTAAATAAATAGAACAGCAAATGCGCTTTTGTAGATAATGAATCTTTTCTCCAAGAAAAAATACTCCAGGTAAACCAATAGCTCTCCAACACTCTCTTAGCCCGTGGAAATTACAGTAGTGTAGTAGTTTATTTTAAAATTCACAGCCACAAAACATAATGAACATGTGAAATAACGTTTGTGTAAATCAATTAATGTACACGTATTGAGGTTTTTGTTTTTAGCAGACATGTTGTAGAATAAATTTTTGCCTACATTTATGCGAAATTTGATTTTTAAATTTTTTTTTACTGGACATGTTTAATAGCAAAAAGTCCAAAATATAGTTTTTTTCTCAAAATTGACAGACTTTTTTTTTCATTGCGTAAAAAAGAAAAAACGCACAGGCGATCAAATACCAACGAAAGAAAGCTCAATTCGTCTGGGAAAAAAAGGATGTAAATTTAATTTGGGTGCAGCGTTGCATGACAACGCAACTGTCAGTATAGTAACGCAGCGCCATAACGCAAAAAATGGCCTGGTCAGGAAGGGGATAAATCCTCAGGAGGGTAAGTGGTTAAACAATCCCTTAAAACTCTTCTCTTCAGAGAAGCCTATCCGACCTCCGCCTAAGAACTGTATTTTTATTTTCTCCATCAGCTCTTCCTCCACAATTTACTAACTTTTTTGTATCTCTTGATCCTCTCTCTTAGATTGTAAGCTCTAATGAGCAGAGCCCTCTGAATCTGTCTGTACTGAATTGTATTGTAACTATAGTGTCTGCCCTCACGTTGTAAAGCACTGCGTAAACTGTTGGCGCTATATAAATCCTGAATAATAACAATAATAATAATAGGGCAATGATCAGGTTGAAAAACCTTATGTGGGTACTATTGTTTACCCCTGAGTTTAGTTGGGAATTCAAGGTATCCGTTTGCACCTCTCACCCTGTTCTTTGTAGGCATAAACACAAATGATAAGTAGGCGTTACAAGTATGGAAGTATGTTTGTTCATGCATCTGGACAAGAAATCATCCACAAACAACCATGCCTGCAAATATACCCAAAAAGTTTAAGTAACCCTACAACAGCCAAAAGTCATAAAATGATTTATCTGGGCAGTTAATAAACAGCATTTTGCATTGTGCAAGAGATTACAGCATGGGAAGATTACATGGACAAATATAAGGGTCATTGGTTGGATAAATATGCATACATACAATAAACTAGTGATATCTTTGTAATAGATTACATGCTATAGATAAAGAACACTTGTAGAAGAACAAAGGTGATCAACTTGTTTACATTCTTTGGTGTGTGCACACTACCATTGTTAAACAGGATGCTATTATCTGTAAGTATCCACTATCTCTATCCATTTCTACCAGTCAGTGGCCCTGACCCATGGCCAACAACCAAGGTCCCACACACTGCAGAAGTCAGGCAATACTGGGCAGACATAAGATTGGCCTCAAGAGGACAGACAACTTGTTATATTACATCTTTTAGCCAGTAGAACATTCGTATCTGTATATTAGTGTGGCAGTGGCGTCTTAACTGTATGCATGGCTGAGACGAGTGGATTAATCTGCTTAAGGCTGACCATACAGTATACCATTTTCTTTAGAAAATTGCTTTAGATTTACCAAAAACCATATAATAGGATGTCAAACCCAACAAACACTTTCAGATGTATCCAAGTAGGCATGCCCTTGCACTACACAGTTGAAGGTAAATCTAAAGGAAATTGGGCAGAAATTGGACAGAAAATTGTAAGAAAATTATATAGTGTATGGCCAGCCTTAATCTGACTTTAGTTTGAGGACCATGCAGAAGCCACAGACAATGCAATGCAAGGATCAATACCTTCATTATATGCATTTAGACATTACAGCAGCCTTTCTCAACCTTTTTAACATGATAGATCCCTTGAAATAACTTTCCGGTCTCAGGGAACCCCTGCTAATTATTGCTATAAATTAGTGTGATGGTCACTGAGAAGAATGCCTCTTACATTTGAGATAAATTAGGAAGACTCCCTTGCAGATAGCAAAAAATTAGGATTGGTGTCTGTGGTTACTTATCTGAGAGGCAGAAATTGCTTATTGCTCAAGGAACCCCTAGCAACTCCTGGAGGAACCCTAAGGTTCCATGGAACCCTGGTTGAGAATGGCTCCATTAAAGAATCAGTGGAGAATACTTGTTTCTCGTAGTCGTTTGGCAATATTGTATTTACAAAGCCCTGTTTGGTTTTAATCCTGCTCTGTATATCTTAAAACCCTTGATTCGCTGCATAGTTTGTAACTGTATACACACATAGGAGCAGCTATACGTTCTCTTTATGTATGCAGTCACTGATTTCTGCAGTTGTGCTGTACAAGGACTGGGCTTCAGAGCTTCTCTGTGTGACTGCAATTTGTAGTCAGGTTTAATTTGATTGACATCAGTAGACACTCTATTAATCATACTTTAGCACTTTTTAAAGCATAACTAAAGCCGCGGTTGGTCACTGGGGTGGGTAAGTCTGCAATGATAATGAAAAGCAAATATCCCAATAATTAAAATTCCCACCCTTGCAGTTGGACTCTTCTTCCTCACCACAAGGGTTATATACTTGTTATATTTAAGGGTAAAAGTACAGACTGTATTACTTATCTTACACCCCACTCTGGTCAGCTCCGGTGCTGTCCTCTTCTGCCCAAAGCTCTGGCCTGAGGAGCTCTAGCCTGATACTTGTTATGTTTAAGGGTAAAAGTACAGGCTGTATTACTTATCTTACACCCCACTCTGGCCGGCTGTCCTCTTCTGCCCAAAGCTCTAGAACCTTGGCGTCTTCACGTACAATGCAGGGACATTACCCCGTATTGTAAAGTGGAGAGGCTGGAGTGCGACCGAAGCAGGTTGCAGTTTACAAAGCAGACTGTGAAGGACTGGTCTCAGTGCTGGGGGGGTCCCTCCTGAACTGACATATGTGGCATACATTTACACCTTTAAATTGCATGTTTACATGTGTATTTCAGTTGCTTCCATTTAAAGGTCTTTGGCACAAAAAATGCTTGAAAAATTGTCAAAGTTTACAAAGTAAAGTGTGAAGGACTGGTCTCAGTGCTGGAGGGTCCCTGCTGGACTGACATATATGCCATGCATTTACACCTTTAAATTGCATGTTTACATGTGTATTTCAGTTGCTTCCATTTAAAGGTCTTTGGCAAAAAAAAATGCTCGAAAAATCGTCTGGGTATGCTAATACTCAAGTGTCAATGGGGACCATGTGGACTTCACATGTTCCTCTTTAAATGGTGGCCAAGTTGGAAACATAAGTTAGATATTCAAGTTTGTGTTACTGATAAGGGTCCTGAAAGTCTATAAGAGCTCTGATGCAGTTTGCACAATTACAGTAGATTGACACTCATCTCTTACTATTCATAGTGGCTATACTGTGCAAAAAGGCAAGTATTTTCCTGATAACAGCTATATAAGTGGGTGCATTACGGTGATAAAGGATGCAAAGTTTAAGCCACTTCTCTATTGCTGTTGTGCATCATATTTATAATATTGCATTTGAATCTTCCCAAAGACACTTTATGTGTCCAAGAATCTTTATGTTTTAGGTAGAAGAAAAAAATATGTTGTAAATATACACTCACCGGCCACTGTATTAGGTACACCTGGTCAATTGTTTGGTAACACAAATTGCTAATCAACCAATCACATGGCAGAAACACAGTGCTTTTAGGCAACTAGAAGTGGTGAAGATGACTTTCTGAAGTTCAAACCGAACATCAGAATGGGGAAGAAAGGGGATGTTGGTGCCAGACGGGCTGGTCTGAGTATTTTAAAAACTGCTGATTTACTGGAATTTTCATGCACGACCATCTCTAGGGTTTACAGAGAATGGTCCAAAAAAGAGAAAATATCCAGTGAGCAGCAGTTGTGTGGATGAAAATGCCTGGTTGATGTCAGAGGTCAGAGGAGAATGGGCAGACTGGTTCAAGATGACAGAAAGGCAATAGTAACTCATGTCAATATAGAACAAAATCTCTGAGGAATGTTTCCAACACCTTGTTGAATCTATGCCACAAAGAATTAAGGCAGTTCTGAAGGATAGAGGGGGTCCAACCCAATACTGGCATCGTGTACCTGATACAGTGGCTGGTGCGTGTAGTACAAACAATAGTAATACATAATAAAAAATACAATAAAAAAAATCACCAAAAAAAACAGGCTCCTTATATTTTTCAAAGTTTGCCAAGACTGGTGATGCTGACAGAACCAACCACAGCTTGAATTTTGACTGATTGCACAGGAATTGGATGGAATTTAAGCAATGTATGGCCAGCTTTACATGTGACTCATCTCTTTGTGGTCCATGTTTTGCTGTGCCCCCCTGAAACAAGTTATACGGTGGTAAGATGGTACAAAAATTAGGAACAAATAGCGCAGTACATGTATAGATGTATCAGACAGTCTCAACTAAATTTGCTGGTGTCAAAACACACAGAATGTGATCACTTAGACAGGCTTCTGAGATTAAGCCCTCATTCACACGTGATGTTTTGATAATGCTGGTAACATTAGCTGTGTAAAGTCACATTACAAATGTGAGTTTTTCAGCTTTTTTTTAGCATTTTTGTATTAGCGTTTAGCAGCATTTTTCCGTGATTAGCAGCGTTTTCCAACGTTTTTCCGCATTTGCGGTTTTAGCATTTTTTTAAAAAAACAAACTTTTTTTTGGTCAAAAAAAGTCCCAAAACACTGGTGTGCGGAGTTTTACCATGTTTTTCAGCATTAGAGCATTTTTACAGCTAAAAAGCTCCTCTAGAAACCCACTAGTTTTGGGGTTTTTTTTCCAGCCAAAAAACGTTGATTACAGTCTATGTGTGCATGGACACATAGGATAACATGCTGGGGAGTTTATTGACTGTAGAAAAAACATCAAACGTCAAGTATGCATGAAGGTTTATAGTTCTAAAAGATGTGCACAGATCACAAAGACATGGCAATCACATTGCCAGGCTGAAGCAGAGAGAAGTTTGGAATATTAATAAATTTGCCATTTTAGACCTTGTGTGTTTTTTAAAAAGGATGATGACCTGTATTTATTTTTGCAACAATTTTATTCAAGCAAGTGCTACTTTTACATTACATTGTTATTTTGTTTCAGCTCCATGTGTTTTGCCATTTCCTTTGAGCTCATTTGGTGGAGTTGATTTTCTATCTAGTCACAGAAAAAGGTGTGGTCTACCTTGTTCTATGCAATAAGCTTTACATTAATCTGGCCATAAACTGGTAGATTTTCATATGAATATTTATACAAAAAAGCTCATCAGTAAATTAGATCATTCCTACAGAAATGTGACAAACTTCTTTCAAAAGTACTTCAAAATTTTGTTTATGTTTACCATTAAGTGTTGGTATGAATGGATTTTTGGTATGAAATGAATTTTCTGTCTAGAAACATACACTGTTAGACTCCATGCACACCAGGCTTAAAAAAAATGCCAGTACCCTTGGCAGAAAAATGATGCTGATATTGAGCATTTTTGTACACAGTTTAGGCTCCATGCATACGGGGCGTTTTTGATAACGCTGGTAACGTTATCATTAAAAACATGAGTTTTTCAACTTTGTTTAGAGTTTTTGCATTAGTATTTAGCAGCGTTTTGCTGTGATTAGCGGCGTTTTCCTGTGTTTTACGCGTTTTTTTTTTTTTTTGCATTTTTTTTCACAAAAAAAAAAATCCTTTTTTTTGTCAAAAAAAAAAGTCAAAAAAATGCCGGTTTGTGGCATTTTTACCACATTTTGATACGTTTTTCAGCGTTAGAGCATTTTTACCGCTAAAAAACTCCTCTAGAAACCCACTAGTCCTGGGTTTTTTTCCAGCCAAAAAATGTTGATTACAGTCTATATGTACATGGACACATAGGATAACATGCTGAGCGGTTTACTGCCTGTAGAAAAAAACATCAAAAGCCAAAAAAAGACAGCTGTAAAAATGTCAAGTGTGCATGAGGACTTAGGGGAATTTAGCAATTTTTCTGCCAGAAAGCTGAAATCAAAAACGCAAACCAGAAGGGTTTTTTTAACATTGAGCTTAAAATATGCCCCTAATAATCCTAATGTGCATGGACACAGGAGAACACTGAGCTCCTTCTACAGGCAAAACACAAAACTCCTGTAGAAGCAGCGATTTTTAAGCCAGTGTGCATGGAGCCTTAGAAATTTGTTTTACAATCTAAACTTAAACAATTGTTGATTGGACCCACTAATGATTAGAAAATTGAGCTTTCCAAAAATGAAGATTTTTGGATGATTTTCTACTAGTGTATGGCCACCTTTAGTTACATTACCAGTAAGCGAGAGGAACAGCAGGGAAGCTGGAAACCAAATTCATGATTGTAACAATTCAGCAATAAATCTTTTAACTGAAAAGAAGCTGGTGTGGTGCCACATCTCATTTGGATGTATTTGAATATTTACTGGCATTCACCAGAATGCAAACAATAGCAGATGGAAGCAGGAGTGGACCCACCATTTGGAAACTCGGGCACTGCCTGGGTCAGTAGGGGGCCCCATGAGATGCCCCTGGGACCTTTTTCATAGGCTATGTTGAGTTTGGGCAAGGACATAGGAGCCCCATGATCCCCTATTGCCATGAGTTGTCAGTCTGCTCCTGGATGGAAGCTTCCCATCAGGATTCTTGCAATAATGTAAGCATCTGATACAGACATGAAACACTGAGGTCAGCTGGACAGGTCAGGGCTGAAGTGAGTGATGATAATGGGAAGTGCTTGATTGTCTTACCTGATCTAAATTGCCCAGAAGGTAAACACACAATAACATTACGTAAACTATCAGACCCATAAACTCACAAATCCAAGCAAGAGATAACTTAATTAGCCATCCAGCCAGTGCAGGATTGTAAAAGCGGATCTCTAAATAGTGTGTTATGCAGGCCATAGACGGGTCGTTTCTCGTCCGAATTTTCGTCCGAACGAAAAAATTGGCCGATATTCACACCGTTAGTGGGGCAATGCTGTCGGCCGGTTTTTGCAGATCTTCTCATTTCTTTTTATTGGTTATGCTGGGAAAAGCCACAAAAAATGGCAGTTTTTCGTAAGCATTGGTGGCAGCATCCATGGCAGCAACGACCGATTTTTCGTTTATCGGCCGACAATTCAGCCGATAAACAGCCTGTTTATGGCCAGTCGTAGACTACATGCACACGGGGTGTTTTAATAAGGCTTGTAACATTAGCTGTGTAAAGTCACATTAAAAATGTGAGTTTTTCAGCTTTTTTTTAGTGCTTTTGCATTAGTGTTCAGCGGCGTTTTGACGTGTTTAGCGACGTTTTCCCGGGTTTGCTTTTTTTGGTCAAAAAAAGGTCCAAAAACGCTAGGTTGCTGCGTTTTACCATGTTGGAGAGTTTTTACAGCTAAAAAACGCATCTAGAAACCCACTAGTCCTGGGTTTTTTGTCCAGCCAAAAAATGTCCCAGCCAAAAAATGTTGATTACAGTGTATGTGTGCATGGACACATAGGATAACATACTGGGGGGTTTACTGGCTGTAGAAAAAAAATGTCAAAAGCCAAAAACAGCAGCTGTAAAAACGTCAAGTGTGCATGAGGACTCAAGCTGGCCATAGATGGAGCGATTTTCTTTCCTGCAAACACCTTGGACTCTTGGTCATTTGTTTGGTGCTCTCATTCGATTGTATCTATTTGGATTCTCATCTCTGGGTGCCTTCCCTGTTTCTGAGGGTAGACCCCATTTTGACGAGTGCCGTTGATTCAGAGACAGTGTGCCCAGTGACCATTTCCATGAAACTTAGAAAATCTAAAACTAGTTCCCATTTGTTCTGGTGTTTGGAGCTTCCTATTGTTTTCTGTGTCCCCACTAGGGTGATTCACCTTCCCTTCCTTTTTGTCCTGGTGACGTTTTGTGAAAGTAAGGGAAACATCCTATATTTGACAGCTGTCACCAGAAAAAGATTTTAGGCTTGGTTCACATCTGTGCAGGTGGTGCCGCTGCAGATCTGTACAAAAATACATGCACCTGCACCACCCCCACAGAGGAATGCACACCGCCCACACTGGAAATCGCAACCCTACAGGGAACCTCGGTTCCCGTGTGGGCTGCGTTTTCCAAAGAAGTGCAGGGACTTCTTCCCTGCCTGTTCCAGGGCACAGGAGTCCATTTAAATGAATGGGCTCTCGTGCCCGTGCAAAACGCAAACCAGAGGTAAAGGTAAATCTAATCTTCACCTGTTCAGGTGACAAGTGTCTAAGAGGAGACCTCCCTTTACTTTGGAGAAATATTCATTCACTTCCTGCTTCTTCTTCTGAAACAGGAAGCAATGAGAAATCCCCCCAATTGGACACATACAGCAAAAAATAAAATGACAGGCATTCAATCCCTGTTCTATCCTACAAAATAAAAAAGAATTTGGCTCTATATACACTTTAATAAGACCAATTGCAAGTGCAAATGTTACAAATCACAGGACTAACATTAAAACCCTGGTCACATTGGGTGCAATTTGACATGCAATTTGCATGCTAGGGGACTTGCAAATCGTATGCCAAGTCACACCCTATTGTCCGATATTGGAGCTGTCATATCGGTGCAGAGCCACACTGATTTCTAAAGTAGTACATGCACTACGTTTGTTGCGATTTGCATAGACATCTGTGTCAGATGTCTTGCAATTCGCAATGAAATCTGCAGGTCACCCGATTTTGAAATCGTGTGACTTCACTGTAAGTCACACAATTTCAAAATCGTCTTTGATGTGACAGGGAGGTTAAGGTACAGTAGCTGGATCCCTGTTTGTTACTATCCATGGTAAACCAACCTTCTGTAAATTAAAATCACGTGTAAAGTAGCAAAGAAAACAAATGCAGCCACTGATCTAATGCTTGCCGTATTCATAAAGAATTTTTAAAAATTATTAGCACAGATGAACAAATATCCTGCTGTGGCCTTGTCAGCTGTCAAAATACCTGAACAGTGCTGTCATGATGGAAGCAGGTGCAGTTTGGCTAACAATTTTACACCCTTGTTCTTCAATTTTTTTATCAAAGAAAGTTGGGCAGGAAGGAGCTTACAGGGCCACCCAGTGAGCGAACTTCATCCTGTTCTTCAGGAACCTTTCATAATTTGCTACAGGTATGGCCAGTTTAATGGATGTATTCAGATGTATGGCAGGAGCTCCGTGTTTTATTAAGGAAGAAGCCAAGCTACATTAATGCGTTGGGTTTTTTTCTGTATAAATATTAGTCCCACTCAGGGGCGGACTGACCATTTGGAAACTTGGGCACTGCCCGAGGGCCCGGGATCAGTAGGGGGCCCCATGAGATGCCTCTGTTACCTTTTTCATAGGCTTTTTTGAGTTTGGGCAAGGACACAGGGGCCCCATGTTCCCCTCTTGCCCGGGGGCCCCATGAGTTGTCAGTCCGCCCCTGGTCCCGCTCACATTTTGAGATTTGGGATTGCAATCCCCAATCATGTGGCAAACACAGAAGAACGTTTGGGTGCCATTATCCTTCAGTGGCACCCCAAACATGATGCGCTTCTGCTGCGATTGTCAGAAACAGGATTACGTGACAATTGTTGCAAATCGCACCTTTACAAATCATGTGACGCTTGTTGCCCGAAAAGGAACAGTAGTTTCTCTCTGGACAACAAACGAGCATAGGGCAGCCCATTTGAGTGAATGGGCTGTCCTATGCGACACACAGAACCACGCAAAGATCACAATGTAAAAGTTGTGACAATGCGAACAACTTTTTATAGATAAGATATGCTGTCTCTACCCTTCTTAGAGTGTAAGTTCCTTGAAAATCTTCACATTATTGGTACTGTAGTCCAAGGTGCCCTGTATCTGGTGAAGACTGGAACATTGTGGAGGCTTCACTTGCACCTCCTGACCAAAAGAGTGTGAAGGCAGGGAGTGGCACTAGGGTTGCCACCTCATCCCTTTAAACCACTTACCCTCCTGAGGATTACTTATTTTAACTGACAGTTGCGCAGTCATGCAACGCTGCACCCAAATGAAATTTACGTCCTTTTTTTCCCACGAATTGAGCTTTCTTTTGGTGGTATTTGATCGCTTGTTTTTTATTTTTTGCACTATAAGCAAAAAAAAACACAGACAATTTTGAGAAAAAAACAATATTTTGGACATTTTGCTATTAAACATGTCCAGTAAAAAAATTTTAAAACTCAAATTTCATCATAAATTTAGGCAAAATGTATTCTGTGGCAAGTCTTTGCTAAAAAAAATCCCAATATGTGTAAATTAATTGGTTTATGTGAAAATTACAGCATTTACAAATGGCGGTATAGATAATGGGATTTTTTTTTTTTCTACTAGTAATGGCGGTGATCAGCGACTTTTAGCGGGACTGTGGGACTGCGGAGGACATTCTAACACTGGTGGGGAACTAACTTGGTGTCACTGACACCTCAGTGACACCAATACAGTGATCAGTGCTAAAAAAAAGCACTGACACTGTACTAATGGCACTGGGCAGAAAGAGGTTAACCACTTAAGGACCGCCCTATAGCAGATATACTGCTACACGGCGGCAACTGTGCGCAGAATCACGTATATATATTCCGGGTAGAGTGCGTGCCCTACCCGCTCCGCCATTCACAGATGTCAGTCACTGGTAATTACCCGCTGGCGTCCAGTGATTACCGAGCATCTCTGACGGGGAGTAAGATTGTTTTGTTTACAAACAATCTTCCTCCCTGTCAGCTCGAGCACACTGCTTGGGATGGCTGTGCACAGTAGTGTGCTTACAGTGAAGAACACACATCCCGCCCCCTAGTAAAACACTACCAGCACACAGTTAACCCTTTGATCGCCCCTCACATTAAAACTGAACACATTCTGTGGCTGATTAAGGTGGTAATTAAATTCACTTAGTGCCTTAGCTGCATTAAATTAGCCTCAGAACCTGTATAATGAATATGTGTTCGAGTTTAAAGGGATGAGGTGGCAACCCTACGTGGCACAAGTGCCGGGGTAGCTGGCTGGTGAAGTCTTCTCTTAGGTGGGTAGAGCTGGTAAGTGCATTCCTCAGGAAAGGATGCTGAAGCAGCTTGGCACCAGAGCAGAAGATGGAAGCAGGGCCAGTAGGCAGGCAGCAGTCAGCAACAGCTGGACACCAAGGGACTAAATTGGCAGACAGAGCAAGTCCAGGAGGCAGGTCAAGGTCGGTATTAGGCAGGCAAAGCAATACAGAAGCAGCAGGCAGAGACAGGTCCAGGAGGCAGGTCAAGGTCAGTATTAGGCAGGCAAAGCAATACAGAAGCAGCAGGCAGAGGCAAGTCCAGGAGGCAGGTCAAGGTCAGTATTAGGCAGGCAAAGCAATACAGAAGCAGCAGGCAAAGACAAGTCCAGGAGGCAGGTCAAGGTCAGTATTAGGCAGAAAAGCAATACAGAAGCAGCAGGCAGAGACAAGTCCGGCAAACAGGCCAGGGTCAGGATAAGCTGATGAACAAGATTGAGGCAGTAGCAAAATCCAGGGAAAAGCTGGGTCATGCACGGGTAAGCAAGAGCAACAAATCAGATCTCAGGAATACAGGAACAAGCTGAAGAGACTCAGAAACTTGCCATAGTGACATATCAGTTTAAACAGTTCACTGGACGCCAAGTGTGCACGCTAATTGCTATGCGCACGTGCACATGTGTGCACCGATCCCAAATTGCGCATTTACCATTGAACTTTTGTTTGTAAGTACAAGCATGTGTGCCATGTTTATTTTTCGTCAGACACCTTACTGCAACTTGTTTTAAAGGACAAAAACAGTTCCCACCCCATCTACATCCAACCAATTTGTGTGTGGCTTTTAAAGCCCCAAATCTGTGGTCACATTATACTCTGCAGTGCCTCTTCCATTAATTGGGACCAAAGGTCAGAAGCCACCATCTGCTGTCTTTGCTGCTGCAGCTGACCATTCTTATGTCCACCCATCACGGGACATTACTCTTGAAAGCTTTAAAAACCTGTGATGGACTCCTCTGACAGCCAAATAATAATAGCAACAAGGACAGTAATAGTATTACGGCAAGGAAGTTCTTTAACCACTTCAAGTCCGGACACTTTCACCTCCTTCCTGTCCGGACACTTTCACCTCCTTCCTGTCCAGGTCAATTTTCAGCTTTCAGAGCTATCACACTTTGAATGACAATTGCGCGGTCATGCAACACTGTACCCATATAAATATTTTTGCATTTATTTGAGACAGATAAAACTTTATTTTGGTGGTATTTATTCACCACTGGGATTTTTATTTTTTTTTGCTACATAAATAAAAACGTCCAAGCATTTTGAAAAAAAGTGTTTTTCTTATAACGTTTAGCAAATAAATAATCTTTGTTCATAAATCTTGGCAAAAATGTATTCAGCTATCTTTTTAGTAAAAAAAAATAACCCAAATTAGTTTATAACCAAAAATTATAATTTTTAAACATTTTTTTTACATTTTTTTATTTTATTTTTTTATATTGTTATTTGTTTTTTTTTTTTTTACATACCGCCACCCTAGCAGTACAGGGTCACCATAGTGACACTGTACTACTTGTGGGGGGTGATGAAGATTTTTTTTTTTTAATCTTACACCGATTGCTTTTACACCCATAATGGCTGTAAAAGCAATGATTTCTCCTTCTCTCTGGCTGCATTCTTGCAACCATTGAGAAATACTGTGAGAGCTGTGATTGGTCACAGCTTGTCACGTGGTACAAAGCTGTTGTGAAAGCCTTGTACCATGTGACCTCTATGGTCATTCACATATTTCAAGTAGTAAGCAATGATGTCAGGAAGTGACATCTTGCTTACTACAATTCATGTGATCACTGATTGGCCAATCAGTGATCACATGAATCGGGACCTCACACAGAGGTCCTGTGCAGTGATCGGTCACAGCAGGCATCCAGGGAGCGCGCACAGGCAGTGAATGTGGGGGCCGTTTATAAACGGCAACCCTCTTCGGCACTGCTCCCTTCCGGTCATTTATGTACATGGGCTGGATGGGTAGTTCTTTAAAGCTGAAATCTGGGTACAGAAACTTTCATTTAAATATATTTGTCAATAGCTAAAATGATATAAATCTGCTTTGTGCTCCCCAAATGCTTTTGCAAAGCCAGATTTTATATTGTAAAGAAGTCAGTGACATCATCAGTGTACTGTACAGAGAGCAGAGCTGTGGGAGGAAACCAACAGTGTCACACACTGCATGCTGCCTGCAGAAAACTGCTGGGAGGGGGGTGGAGACAAGACCAGTCACCCTACACAAGGAGAGAGCAGCAGTGACGGTCCTTATTGCAGGAAGTTCCTGCACAGAGGAAACATTTCACACTGGATTACAGCACAAGTCTGGAAGAAATACACAAAACAAACTAAGATTTAGGTAAGAATACACATGCCAAGGGCTTTTTTTTCAGCTGGAACACGGGGAAACGCTAGGGTTGCCACCTCATCCCTTCAAAACAGAACACATTATTATTATTATTATTACATCGAGTTTATATAGCGCCAAAGGGTTTGCTCAGCGCTGTACAATAGGGGGGGGGGGGGGACAATACATGGCACAGTACAACAATAACAAACAACGTACGAGGGGTAAGAGGGCCCTACTCTTTCGAGCTTACAATCTAGGAGGGAGGGGGTAGTGGTACAGTAGGAAGTGGTTGAGGGGAATGAAGTGGTGGGAGGAATGAGGGAGAATGGCCGTTAGGTGAGGGTGGGGTAGGCTTCCCTGAAGAGATGGGTTTTGAGGGAGCGCCTGAATGTGAGGAGGGAAGGCGACAGTCTGATGGATTGGGGCAGTGAGTTCCAGAGGATGGGGGAGGACCTGGAGAAGTCTTGCAGTCGTGCATGGGAGGAGGAGACCAGGGAGCAAGATAGAAGGAGGTCCTGTGAGGAGCGAAGGGTACGGGTAGGGCGGTACTTGGGGATCAGATTGGTGAGGTAGTCAGGGGCAGTGTTATGAACGGCTTTGTAGGTCAGGGTTAGAAGTTTAAATTTGATGCATTGGGCAATCGGGAGCCAGTGGAGGGAGAGGCAGAGGGGGGTGGCAGAGGTGGAGCGGCTGGTGAGGTGGATGAGTCTAGCCGCTGAGTTCAGGATGGTCTGAAGCAGGGAGAGCTTGCACTGGGGTAGGCCGGTGAGGAGGGAGTTGCAGTAGTCAAGGCGTGAGATAATCAGGGAGTGTACGAGTAGTTTAGTGGTGTCTGGGGTAAGGAAGGTACGTATCTTGGCAATGTTGCGGAGGTGGAGTCTGCATGTGTTTGTAAGTGATTTGACATGGAAGGAGAGGTTCAAGTCAAGAATGACGCCAAGGACTTTGGCTTGCGGGGCGGGAATGATAGTGGTGTTGTTGGTGATGATGGATAGGATGGGGGGGGGGGTGTGGGCAGGGGGAAAGACGAGGAGCTCAGTTTTGGAGAGGTTATTTAATAAACACATATTTATTAAGTAGGTCTTGTGGCTAATTAAAGTGTTAATTAAACTCATCTGGTGCCTTGTCTGCAATAAATTAGACTCAGAACCTGTGTAATTAATATGTGTTCAGTTTTAACCACCTCCCGTCCAGCCGTTGTATATAAACGACCGGACGGTGGCAGTGCAGGGTCGGGTGGCCTTTTATAAACAGCCTCTCCGGACCCTGCTTGTGCGCGCTCACTGGGAGCACGCAGCACCTCCGGACACAGTGGAACACCGATCGTTGAACGGGATCTCTGTGCGAGGTCCCGATCATGTGATCACTGACTGGCCAATCAGTGATCACATGCAGAATAGTAAGCAAGATGTCACTTCTGACATCATTGCTTACTACGTGTGAAATCTGTGAATGATCACCAAGGTCACATGGTACAAGGCTATTCACAACAGCCTTGTACCATGAGACAAGCTGTGACCAATCACAGCTCTCACAGTAGTTCTCAATGGCTGCAAGAATGCAGTCAGAGAGAAGGAGAAATTATTGCTTTTACAGCCTTTATGGGTGTAAAAGCAATCAGTGTAAAATAAAAAAAAAACTCTTCATCACCCCTCACAAGTAGTACAGTATGTAAAAAAAAAAAAAAAAAACATAAATAATAATTTGTTAATAACAATTTAATGTTTAAAAATGATAATTTTTGGTTATAAACTAATGTGGGTTATTTTTTTTTTTACTAAAAAGATAACAGAATATATTTTGGCCAAGATTTATGATAAAATACTATTTATTTGCAACATTTTATAAGAAAAACATTTTTTTTCAAAATTTTTGGGCTTTTTCATTTACATAGCAAAAAAATAAAAATCCCAGTGGTGAATAAATACCACCAAAATAAAGCTTTATCTGTCTCAAAAAAATATGCAAAAAAAATCATATGTGTACAGTGTTGCATGACCGCGCAATTGTCATTCAAAGTGTGATAGCTCTGAAAGCTGAAAATTGGCCTGGACAGGAAGGGGGTAAAAGCGTCCGGACTTGAAGTGGTTAAAGGGATGCGGTGGAAACCCTAGGGAACGCAGTTCTGGCACCTCCAGCACTGAATGTATGTAATGGCAAGGGGTGCTGGAAGGTCTATTGATGCTGGCTGCTGGGGGATCTACTGTTGCTGGAGGGGATCTATTGTTGCTGAGGGGTATTTCATTGCTGGGGAAGTCTATTGTTGTCTGTGAGGGATTTATTATTGCTGGGAGCGATCTACTGTTGAGGGATGGGTCTATTGTTTCTGGCTGCTGGAGTATCTGTTGATGCTGGCTCTTGGGAGTCTATTGTTGCTGGGATGAATCTATTATTAATGGGGTAGTCTGTTGTTGCTGAGGAAGTCTATTGTTGCCTGTGAGGGATCTATTGTTGTTGGGGGATAAGTTGTTGCTGGGAGGGATCTATTGTTGAGGGATGGGTCTATTGTTGCTGGCTTCTGGAGGATCTATTGATCATGGCTCTTGGGAGTCTATTGTTGCTGGGGCGAATCTATTGTTGCTGGGGGGTCTGTTGTTGCTGGGGAAGTCTATTGTTGCCTGTGAGGGATCTATTGTTGCTGGGGAGTCAGGTGTTGCTGGGAGGGATCTACTGTTGAGGGATGGGTCTATTGTTGCTGGCTGCTGGAGGATCTATTGATGCTGGCTCTTGGGAGTCTATTGTTGCTGGGGTGGATCTATTGTTGCTGGGGAAGTTTATTGTTGCCTGTGAAGGGTCTATTGTTGCTGGGGGGTCATTTCTTGCTGGGAGGGATCTACTGTTGAGGGATTGTTCTATTGTTGCTGGCTGCTGGAGGATCTATTGAAGCTGGCTCTTGGGAGTCTATTGTTGCTGGGGGAGTCTATTGTTGCTGGGGGGGTCTATTGTTGCTGGCTAGAGGGTATCTATTTTACTACCTTTCTTATTATCATTAACAAATTCCATACAAATCACCTAGCACCCTAAAATGATACCTGGTTCTGTATTCCCTAACAGGGGTGGTACTGGGATGGGGATAGGGGTGGAACCATGTCACGGTGCTCAGAGGTGGATCAGAAGCAGAAACATGGGGTGACTCGGACGGCGGCAGTTCCTGCACCTTTTCTGCGAAAAAAGGCTCTGTACATGCCTCTTGTATTTGGACACAATTTGCTGATCCTGAATTCAATGTTTTACAAATGATTATCTTGGGATGATCTTTTTCTTGGCTTCAAGTGCTAGTTTACTGTTTGACTATTTGATATATTATTTATATTCTGTAAATAAACACTAATCCATTTTCCAAGATGACAAAGCCCAGATCACAGGACGTGATCACATGCACTTTCAGGTGTCAGACATTCCTGGATTGTTCTAATAGGATGTCATTAGAAGTGTTTTCAGGACAGGCACAGTAAGGTCAGCATAAGCCCTTTATTTACAGTAGTAACACAGCAGGTACTATAAAAGGCAGCGTTCAGCTTCTGCGCTCACCCTTGTCACATGGAGCTGTCCTCTGATTAGATGCATGAAGGAGGTGTGTAAGGGGTGTGCGCAGGGGTGTGTGAGCAAACAAGCAATCATTGCAGCTCCTCTCACATCACAATATTGAGCTATTAGATAACACAAAGAATGGAAAGCAGCTTGGCAGGAATGTATTGTTGAGTAACTGGCACAGTCTCTAAAGCAAAGGTTGACAAACCAGATTTCCAATGCAGAAAGAAAAAAAATGGCCTAAAACAAAGGGGTTAGAAGAATATCATCTAATAGTCTGACTCTGCCATGGCAAAAGTACAGAGGCTGCCCTCGCTGACTTCTCCTTGGAAAATCCCACTTCCCTGGCTGTCAAGCTGATGGTTTGGCTTCAATGCTGTCTGGCTTGCTCAACAAATACAGACACTTTTTTTGACACTCATTTACAGCATGCTCCAAGTATTCAAGGGTGTGTATGTATATGGCTACAGACAGGGCTGTGGATAAGGGGGTATCACCTGTCTTCTTGTACTGTTCCCAGGCCAGCAGAGGGGCCCAGGCAGATGGGTGAATTGGATGTGGGCAGGGAGAGTGAACAGAATGGCAGGGGGGCAATTACTGGAACCAGGGGCGGACTGACATCTCATGGGGCCCCCGGGCAATAGGGGATCATGGGGCCCCTGTGTCCTTGCCCAAACTCAAAAAAGCCTATGAAAAAGGTACCAGGGGCATCTCATGGTTCCCCCTACTGACCCCGGGCCCTCGGGCAGTGCCCGAATTTTCAAATGGTCAGTCCGCCCCTGACTGGAACCGATTCCTTGTATGGCTCTCTCTGCAGCAGCTGAAAGCTGGCTTCTTCCATCTGCCTCCCGCTGGCTTTCAGCTGCTGCAAAGAGAGCCATAAAGGGGATCGGTTCCAGCAATTGCCGCACCCTGGTGCACCCATCACCCTCCCTGTACACCATACATTTCCCCCTGCTGCCCCCACCCCTGTAATGTTGTCTCCATCCCTCCTCTCATTCCCCAGCATAGCAAGCATGCAGTAGGACCCTTCAGGATGGAGAGTGAGGAAAGGGTTCAGTAAATATATCACATTTACCAGCCCTCTTCCTTATCTGAATGAACACAACTATTGATTGGTACCAATCAATCACTGTGTTCATTCATAATTGAAAACATAGTAAACTGTTTTTCTTTGTGGGAATTGGGGGAGGAGCTTGTCAGGTTGGCTGTATGAGGCCCTGTGGTTTCTAACAGCACCTCTGGCTACAGAGCAGAGAATGCTCTGGCTGCAGGAGACTGGCCCATACAGGTGACAGTTGGGTTTCAATCCTAGGCATCGCTGATCAAAAGTATAGAAGCTACACACAGCCTAGCAACTAATATTTTCAAAAGAAGGACAGCAATGGCAGCCCCATACTTTTCTCATGACAGAGCCACTTTGCTTCCCGCCTGGCCGTTTATTTCCATTGGCCAGGGAGGCAAGGAGTTAAAGTGGCTGTGTCATGAGAAAATTATAGGGACTGCCATCGCTGTCCTTCTTTATTAGTGCTCTGTTATTCCTGGGGCACACTCTTTGACCACTGTGTCTGCATCATGGTGCTTTGTACTGGGCCGTCTTGATTGGCCCAGGTAGAAGGTAATCACTGTGACCAATCACAGTGATCACATGATCACAAGCAAACTGTCATGAATTGCTTTTATTGATGATTTCATTGCTTACTTTTTGTGATGCTATGATTGGTCACAGTGATCACATGGAACAGGGTCAATCAAAGTGGCCATGTACCATGTGATAGCTGTGGCCAATCACAATAGTAAACAATGAGTCATGAATGAAAGCCACATTAAAATCATTGCTTTTACAGTGACCATCACTGTAATAAGCAATCACAGTATAAAAAAAAAATCCCCATTACCTTCCCAGAGTAGTACATTGTCACTATGGTGGCACTGCACTACTCTGGTGACAGTATGTAGAAATAAAATGTAAACAAAAATCAAACTTGTGTGTATGTATATGTATGTGTGTGTATATATATATATCCACCCACTCACAGTGTCCATTATCACTGATGCACCTGTTGCAGTGTCCCTGATCACCGCCATACCAGTAATATTGTCTCTAATCACCGCCACAGCAGTTAGTGTCCTTGAAGACTGCCACACCAGTCCCAGAATCCGTGATCCCCTCCACACTAGTCATATCTCCCCTAATCACAGCCACCCAAGTTACAGTATCCCTGATCATCGCCATACCAGTCACAGTGTCCCTTATCACCACCAGAGCAGTCACTGTGTCACCATGAGGACTTCTTCACATGTGCCATGTTCTCTGAAGAGCTATCCATATTTGTATCGCTCGTCAAAGAGCATTTCACAGGCAGTGAGGAGGCATTTTATCACCTCCTTACCACCTATTTTAACCCCTTGGACAAGCAATCCCACTCACTTGAATAGGTCACAATCAGTGGGCATACAGGGGGTATAATTTCTTCCACAGCTGTGAAGCAAGGCATCGCAGCCACAGCAGCTGTACACCCCCTCTGCAGCTAAAAGGGGATAGTGGTTGAAGGGTGGCTCAACAGGTTTTACCACCCCCAGCCTCTTGTGTGAACAAACCCTAATAGTGCAGCCAGTCACGATTCTCCAATTACCACCACACCAGCCGTAGTGTCACAGACCAGACCAATGTAGCTAGAATCAGTGTTCCTGACTTGCCTATTTTGTTGACCATGTATCTGCCTGTTGCCTGGACCTATCCTTTGCTGGTATGCTGACCATGTCTCTGCCTGCACCTGAACCAACCCATCTGCAAGTCCGACTGACTGTGTTCTTGCAAGACATCGGTCCCAGCCATCTTTTGCGGATAATTGCACTCCTTGAATGACTTTTGTTCTTCCTTTCTTTAGTGTCCTGTACTTCCTGGCCAGTGAACATGGCATTTCTGGGGGCAGCCATGTAACAGTAGGCTAGGCTTGCTCGGCTTATAGGAACTGGGACTGCTATAGGTGACGTTACACTAAGCTATATTCCCCGAACACTCATATAAAGGTGACCAATACAGTACATTGGTTTTGATACAATTGGCTGAAATCTGTGATACACAAGATACAAGACATAGGCCCACGTTGTGTCTGAAAAATATCTTATTAAACCTGACAACTTTGTATAAAAAAACATTTTCATTTTCTTTCTTCATTTTTCAAAAATTTGTGGCAAAAAAATGAAGTCTTCAAAAGGCTCACCATGCCAAAATACCTTGGGGTGTTTGCTTTCCAAGATGTGTTGTTTTTTTTTTTTGGGGTGTTTACATTGTCCTGGTGCTCCAGGGCCTCCAAAAATGTGATGGGTAGTCAGGAAATTAGATGCATAATGTACGTGTAATTTATGTTCCTTGAAAGACCAAAGGTGCTCTTTGAATTATGGGCACCTCTATGCATCTAGGCTGTGAAAAAGTCTCACATATGTGATATCCCCATACTGTACTTGGGAGGCATTATAGAATGCGTATGCCTATGCTGTGTGTGAAAAATAACTATTCATTTCTTCAAATTCCAAAAAATTATGACAAAAAATGTACAACTTTAAAAAAACTTACCATGCCTCTGACTAAATACTTTGGGCAGTCTAATTTCCAAAAAGGGGTAATTTGGGGGGTACTTGTATTGTCTTGGCATTTTGCCTCAAGAAATGAGATCAGGATTGATAAATTTTAACCACCTTCCGCCCGCCCTATAGTACAATGATGGGCGCAAGGTGGTTCTCTCGTTCTGATAGGACGTCATATGACGTCCTACCATTTTCACTGCGCATGCGCACCTCAGGGAGCGCGCAGCGCGGCGAATGCCGGTCTGCTGTGTCCCTCAGACACAGCGGATCACGGAAAGAGCCGAAGATGTCGGCTCGGTCATGTGATCAGCTGTGTCCAATAAAAGCTGATCACATGTAAACATGGAAATGCCGGTTACCGGCATTTCTCTCCTCTCGAGCTGTCACGCTGACAGCTCAAGAGGAGAGGAGAGCCGGTAATCGGCTTTCCGCGGAGGGGACATGTACACTGATCATCAGGGCACTGATGATCAGTGTGCCCTGATGATCAGTGTGGCCCCAGAAGTGCCACCTGTCAGTGCTCATCAGTGCCAGTGCCCATCAGTGCCACGTGCCAGTGCCCATCAGTGCCACATCAATGCCACATATCAGTGCATACCAGTGCACATCAATGCCACATATCAGTGCCCATCTGAGCTACCTTTCAATGTCACCCATCAGTGCCAGTCAGTGCCACCTATCAATGCTAATCAGTGCCACCTATCAGTGATGCCAATCAGTGCCACCTATCAGTGCTAGTCAGTGTCGCCTATCAGTGCCGCCTATCAGTGCCAGTCAGTGCTGCCTATCAGTGCCAGTCAGTGCTGCCTATAAGTGCCGCCTATCAGTGCCATATATCAGTGTCATGTATCAGTGCTGCCTTTCAGTGCCCATCAGTGATGCCTGTCAATGCCCATCAGTGCAACCTACCAGTGCCTCCTCATCAGTGCCCATCAGTGCCACCTATCAGTGTCCATCAGTGCAGCCTATCAGTGCCCATCAATGCAGCCTCATTAGCGCACATCAGTGAAGGAGAAAAATCACTTATTTACAAAATTGTATAACAAAAACTAAGAAAAAATGTTTTTTTTTTCAAAATTTTCAGTGGTTGTTGGTTTGTTTAAGAAAAAATAAAAATCCCAGAGGTGATTAAATACCACCAAAAGAAAGCTCTATCTGTCCCAAAAAATGATAAAAATGTTATATGGGTACAATGTTGCATGACCGCACAATTGTCATTCAAAGTGTGACAGCGCTGAAAGCTGGAAATTGGCCTGGGCAGGAAGGGGGTATAAGTGCCCTGTAGGCTAGTGGTTAAAGTACACAGTATATACCATAGTTTGTAGACTCTATAACTTTCACACAGACTACATAATATAAACTGAAATAGGTTCCAAGAGAAATGTAGCAGAATACATTTTGGCTTAAATTATTGAAGAAAGATAATTTATTTGCAAAATTGTATAAGAAAAACTGAGAAAAAACACATTTTTTCTAAATCTTCGATATTTTTTCATTTATATAGAAAAAAATAAACCCAATGATGATTAAATACCACCAAAAGAAAGCTCTATCTGTCTCAAAATAAAAAGGATACAAATTTAATTTGGGTACAGTGTTACAATAGTCTTTCAAAGCGTGGCAGAACTAAAAAAGAAAGTGAAAGTGGTTAAATTATAAATATTGACTTTAAACCCAAAACCAAAAATGTTATCAATTTGCAGCTCACCAATCCTAAAATGTGGTGGCTGCATTAGTTTTCTTTTATTAGGCTTTTTTCCCTCTGTTTTTACTTGGAGATCTGGACAGTAACTCACCTCCTGAATTAGAGCGCCCTTGCTCTGGATAAAGGAGCACATAGGGCACCATTGGACCGCAGCATTGTCTGGGGAGAGGGGAGAGTTTGATGTACTACCAGATTTTCTTTGTTGTTTTCTTAATAAAGGTTTTACATTAAAAAAAAAAAGCTGTTCACTGTAAGCACCCCTGTCAGTGGTAAATGGTTTGTCTCAACCATCTAACTCAGGGGTCTCCAAACTTTCTACACAAAGGGTCAGTTTACTAGCCTTCAGACTTTAGGGGGGCCGGACTGTGGCCACTGGGAGTAGAAAATAGTGGGAGAAAAAGAAAGAACATTGTGTGTTTGTCAGTAGGAGGAGGAATAGTGACCCATTGCTGGTATCAATGGAAGGAATAGTGCCCCATTGCTGGTATCAGTGGGAGGAATTATACCCCACTGTTGGTGTCATTGAAAGAATGATGCCTCTTCATTGGTGTCAGTAAGAGGAATAGTATCCCATCATTGGCATCAGAGGGCGTAATTATACCCTACTATTGTTGTCAGTAGAAGAAATGATGCCTCATCATTGGTGCCAGTAGGAGGAATACTGCCCTAAGGGCCAGATAAATGGGGCTGCATCTGGCCTGCGGGCCACAGTTTGGAGATCACTGCTCTAACTGCTACATTTGCAAGAGTCTGTTCTGTTGAAAAACAAAAGACTTACTAATTAAAAAGAAAGTTTTTTTTTTTTAAATTTAACCATATAAGATGTAGTTGTTGCTTTAGAGTTTGTAGAGTTTGTTTTGATAGCTTGCGAAGATGACACAATAAATAGTAAAATGCACAATAAAAGGTGAGAAAACTGCAATAAAATAATGTGCTCAGAACCCACCAAAGTCTGTGACGTAATCAGTACTCTGGGTGGAAGACCAAAATATGCTGCACACAGGATGGGTGACACAAATCCTCCACCGGATCCTTCAAAGGTGTACTCTGACCTTGTAGTTTGACCCTCACTACAAGGGTCAGACTCCTATAAAAGGACACAGAATCCCCAATTCAATCAGCACACAGCACATCGATCAGGATTTCACTCCCCAAGAGCTCTTTTTCATAATCAGTGGGTCACATAGGATCTTAACCCTTTGAGGACCATAAGGTTTTGGAACGCCAAAAGAATCAATTTTTTTGTTTTTAAAGTTCGTACACTTCAGTTGCTGTAACTAAGCCATTTCATGAAATAATTGGCAAAAAGCTAGATCCATTTGTTGTTTGTTGATAAGAACTAATATTTTGACTCAAACCAAAAAAAAAAAAGTTTTAAGTTCTTAATCAGATGATACACGCAATTACAAACATGGGACAAATACGTCCCTTGGTCCTCAAAGGGTTAACCCCAAGCTCAACAAAATAGAAGGACCTCCATAGTGCTCACTGATTATTTTCTTTTATTAAAGGAGAAGTAGAGCCAAAGTTCTTTTGGTTGTACTTCTTTTGTAGGTCACAGGACTGCACTTAGTTCTGCCTTCCTGTGACCCAGATTTAGCTGACAGCAGGCTAAAGTCCGCTGTTGGCTGAGGTTGTTCAGCCGGTCCAGAGTATGCAGGCATCCCGACTTTAGAGTCAGCATCCACCCAGATGCCTGACCAGCAACTGGCTCAGCCTCTCAGTGCACCGCTAAGAGTCTGAGACAGCCACTCCCACCCCATGGTGACAGTCACTAGCTCTCTGCTCACTGAAAATTCTCAGTCTTAGTGGTGGCGGGGCACAGATCCACCTATGTGAGTGTTTGTTTGTTTTTTAATACCACACTTCTCTTTTTAACCTCAAGCTCAACAAAAAAAGAAGAGCCTCCATAGTGCTCACCGATTATTTTCTTTTATTAATAGATAAAAATACTGCAGTCACATTGTAAATTGAAAAAGATATGCGTCTTCAATAAACAGAGAGCCACTGCTGCACTTAGATGAGAATCAACTCTCAGGGACGGCTCACTTAATGTGGGAGTAAACTCCCTTGGTTGAATGTTACTTATAGGTAAGCCTAAAATAAGGCTTACCTTTAGGTACAGTAAAAATCTCCTAAATGTGCACCGGCACTTGTGAACCCGGTGCCGTAAAGAGTGTCTCCTGCGGGCATGTCACGTCATTGCGGTTCGGCCATTCATACCACCGAAGCCCACAAACCCGGAAGGAAGACCAGTTGAAGATAGAGGCGCCGACAGCACACCGCTGGAGGGCTTTGTTTTCAGGTACGTCTGTCAAAAGTACCCAATTTTTTTTTTTGTGGTTTACTACCATTTTAGGCAGCCCACAATGTCTCTATCTCTCTCCTGGACCATAAACCCCACCAATATCTTTGCAATGTCATGCACCTAACATGGAGTTTGAAGCCACAACCCTGAGATTAAGAGTCTCATGTTCTACCAATGGAGCTAGTCAGGCCACAGGGTGGAGTTTTGTGGCCCACACGGTGATGATGTCACTGCTACTTTTACAAGGTAATATCTGGATTTTAAGAGCATTTGGAGCACACAAAGCAGATTAACACCCCTTGTGGCTATTGAGGAATAAAGTATATTTAAAGTTTTTGTGCCTGGAGTTCAGCTTTAACATAACACTGTTACCATCTAAGTATATGTAAACTTTAATAGATGGTGTGAATTCTTTTGCGGTCCTTTAACCCCTTGACGCCGACGTAACACAAATATGCGGCCTCACGGACCTGGGCTTTTTTCCGTGGGGCCGCATATTTGCGTACCTGTCTTTGTTCTGGGAGCGCGCCGCTCGGCGCGCTCCCAGCACCAAGACCGCGGTGTCACCACTGAGAGCCCCGGGTCCCGTTCTAACGATCGGGACCCGGGACTCCCGATTCCGGGTCACGTGATCGCTGTGATAGCCTCTGATTGGCTATCACAGTGATCACTCACTGTGCAGCCCGGCCCCCTTGTTTTCTCTCTCTCTATGAATGGAGAAGAGAGATACATTGTATCTCTCGAACTCCTGACATAGAGAGATAAAAAAAAAGTTTGTAAAAAAAAAAAAAAAAGATAAATAAATATTAAAAAATAAAAGAAAAAATAAAGAAAAATACCTAGATCAAGGTTTGATCTAGTTCAGTACCAGGGTTAGTGTTTGGGTCAAGGTCAGGGTCAAAGGTCAGGGTCAAAGGTCAGGGTCAAGGGCAAAGGTCAGGATTTAAAAAAAAAATTGGTATCAGTGTCAGTTAGTGTTAATGTCAATGTCAGTGACAGTGTGTTTTATATAAAAAAAAAAGACAAAAACAAAATGCGCACTGTTGTTTCTGGACTGTACTACGGGTACAAACAACAAATAACATACACATATATGGTATCGCTGCGATCGTCAAGAACTGGAGAATGTATTTTGGGTTGTTCTTTGGTGGTAGGTTATGGTCGTAACAAGAAACACACAGTTAAATTTAAAAAAAATGATTTTTTTTACTATTTTGGCCCAGTTTTCCTTTAATAATAAAAAAAAAATTAGGAGCTATCCATGACCATTTACCACCAAATGAAAGCCCAATTTGTCCTGAAAAAAAACAAGGTATAATCCACCTGGATGTACAAAGTAGTTGTGACGATATGTACGGTTTTTACTAACACGTCAACGTTGCAGAATTGTGCTTAGGCATTTAGATTTGTTTTACCCTTAGGCGTGAAGGGGTTAAAAACCAAGCATATTGAATTAAAAGATAAGTTGGAATGTTACATGTTCTCCCCCCTCGATCCCTCTCTCCCTGTGATAAAAGGTTAGACGTTGTTCTATAATGGAGTAGAGCCTCATTTTTCCATCCCACAATCCTCTACATAGAAAAGGTCCACCGTATAGTGCAGGGCCCTCCAATTCTTATACACAAAGGGCCAGTTTTTTGTCCTTTTGGCTTTAGGGGGGCCAGACTATGGCCAGTGGGAGGAAACATCCTTGGTTTTAGTGGGAGGAATATTGTCTCAAGCGTCATATAAAGGCAAGCAAAGGGCCAGATCTGGCCCCTGGGCCACAGTGTGGAGACCACTGGTATAATGCATTGTAAACATGTCTATAGTGACCTCAAGAACAGTGTTAGACATTCACCATATTGTAATAACGAAGATATTGGATTACAAGGCCTTTACCTTTTGATGTGTAGCACTACCTCCTTAGGAGTCGCTAAAAGATTTGGGTCCCCCCATAGTTGTGCACAGCCAGGCAACACGCAACTTCAAATAGACTTGCATAGAGACAGAAATCAGTCCTTGAGCTTTGGTTTTGTTATTTTTATTGAAAGGATTTGAACTGGATGTTTTGGGGTGTACAGAATGCCAAAGGGTACTAATGAACTGAGGACAGCTTCCTAGAACTAGTAAACAAATAAATGCAGTGCTATATATAATATAAATGAAACAATCTAATAAATTGTATGTATGGTATAATTATCATAAACATGCGCTGTGGAGCGCTATAGCCATTATTGTGAACAACGTCTTGGTATTGACGTTTAAAGTACACAATTGACACAAATGTAATATAAAGATTCCAACTTCAATAAAATATCATTAGGTGAATTCTGTGATTCCAGTGGCTGTAAATGAATGTATATTGCACTATCCAGCAATATAATGCGCATTTGAGTAAATCAGACCACTCCTGGTCATCTGGATCTGGAAAGGTAATTCAGGAAATCATCTGGCAAACCTCAGCAAGACAGGTAATACACAACGTCACTCTCCAGGCTCCAGGAATTAACTTCCATCAAGGGGAAACGCACATGAAGGTAAGTCAACAGTAACAGGAATCCACCTTGGGGTCGGGCTCGTAATAAACAAGCCAGAGAAGAAACCTCCAATTGTGCAGTATTTTATTAAAGGTATGGGTAAAATACAAATGAAATGAATGCACTCACATCTGGCAAAAAATGACGAGTCAAAGATAGCCGCCGGCCTTCCACGTGGACTGAGCTGCATGACATCACCAGCTGGGCTCCTCCCTCCTCCCATACATACAATTTATTAGATTGTTTCATTTATATTATATGTAGCGCTGCATTTATTTGTTTACTGGTTTAGGAGTTTGAGGTTTTACCTTCATGCTAGCTGCTCGTCATTTTACCTAGCGCTCGTTTTTATACATTTAACTAACTTCCTAGAACTATTTTACAAGCCTTCACTGCAAGACAGTCTCTGTTGGAGAGCTAGCCAGTATCTCCTTAACCGGTTGCCGACCAGCCACAGTACATATACATATACTGCGGCAGGGCGGCGCCGCTGCGCAAAATCACGTATATAAACATCATTTTGCATATCAGGTAGGGGGCGCGTGCGACCGCCCGACCTGCGCCGACGATCGTGGCCGCGAGTGTCAATCGCCAGGTCCCGGCCGGTCATTACCTGCCGGATCCCAGCGATTGCCGGCAAACAGTGACACAGAGCACAGCTGCATTGTTTTCAATGCAGCTCTGCTCCCTCTCAGTTTCCAGCACGCTGTCCTGGAGAGCAGAGATTAGCTTTCCCGGACAGTGAAATACACACCCCCCGCCCACTAGTAAAACACTCCCCACAGTTAACCCTTTGATTATCTAAAAATGTTAACCCCTTCCTCCCCAGCGCCATTAGTACAGTGTCAGTGTTTTTTTTTTTTTTGCACTGATCACTGTATTGGTGTCACTGGGGATGTCAGTGACCCCAAGTCAGTTCCCCCCCCCCCCCCCAGTGCCAGAATGTCCGCCGCAGTCCCGCAGTCCCGCCATAAGTTGCTGATCGCCGACATAAGTCGCTGATCGCTGCCATTATTAGTATAAAAAAGATTAAAAATCCAGTATATATACCGCCATTTGTAAACGCTATAACTTTCATGTAAACCAAATAATTTACACGTATTGAGATTTTTTTTTAGCAAAGACATGTCGCAGAATACATTTTGGCTAAAATTTATGATGAAATTTAATTTTTAAATTTTTTTACTGGACATGTTTTATAGCAAAAAGTCCAAAATGTTTTTTCTTCTCAAAATTGTCGTATTTTTTTTATAGCGCGAAAAATAAAAAACGCACAGGCGGTCAAATATCACCAAAAGAAAGCTCAATTTGTGGAGAAAAAAAGATGTAAATTTCATTTTGGTGCTGCGTTGCATGACTGCGCAATTGTCAGTTAAAGTAACGCAGCGCTGTAACACACAAACCGCTTCTGTAACCGCTTCCTGACCGCCCTATAGCAGAAATACTGCTACAGGGCGGCACAGGTGCGCAAAATCACAAATATATATGTGACTCGCGCTCCCGCGGTTTTCACACCCCTCCCAGATGGTGTCAGATTGCCAGTCAGTACACCAGTCATCACATTTAACCCCTTGATTGCCAGGAAGACGCTCATACACAATAAACCTCCATTGCTAGTATAGTGTCTGAACGGATCAATATCTTTGATCAGATCAGCACTATACCAGCATTCACATTAGTATAGCGTCCCCAAAAACTCAGTGTTAGCAGGATCAGCACCTGCCAACACCTGTGTTTAGCCCCTATGCTTACCCCCCCCCTTCTCCCCCAGCAAGTGCAGTGTCAGTAGGTCACTGTCACTTGATACATTGCACACAAAACAGCAGTGTTCGCAGAATCAGGCCTCTGTTACCACTTGTCGGTAAATTTTGATGACTCTCATATGCAGCAGAGTGCCAGCACTAGTGCCACGCTACATTTTGGTGAACTGGCGACACCAGCGGTCCAATACATCCTGGTCTTTCATATACCTCTTAGATTGTAAGTTCCCAGGATCAGGCCCTCCAAACCCTCAGTATTGAACTGTATTGTTGCTGTATTGTCTCCCATTATATTGTAAAGCGCTGAGCAAACTGTTGGCGCTATATAAATCCTGTATTATAATAATAATACCAGCACTGCAGTATGACTTGGCGACCTGGCAAGTCCCATAAGTGTAGTACAAGCTTGTGCGGTGGTGAGCACAAGTATTGTTCGGATTTACGAGGGAAACGATAGTCACGTGGAGCCCCCCAGATGCCCAGACTACATGGGGAGCAGTGGCAAGATAGTTTGGGACTTGGTGTCATTCTTTTTCCATATGGGGTACCACTTATACGTGGACAATTTTTATTCAAGCGTGCCGCTATTTAGACATTTGTAAAATCTTGGAACTGGTGCATGTGGCAAAGTGCGACCTAATGTGTGCCCACCATTAGAAGTGGGTGAATGCAAGGCGGTATATTCCAATAGTGGGCATACCACACACTTTTTCTGGCAGAGATTTCTTCTCTTTTTTTCATTTCATTTAGTCCACAGGCTGCATACATAAAAAAAAAGAACATAGCATATACAGTAATACCTCGGTTTACGAATGCCTCTGTTAATGTAATTTTCAGTTTATAATGAAAATCCATTGAAAATAATGCCTCGGTTTACTCATTTTTTACTCATTTTTTTTCACAATACTAAGTGTATCAGTGCTGATTTTTAAGTGCAATTGCCATCATTTTTTTTTTCAGTATAGCTCACAACACTAGCTGTCAGTTTCCCAGAGCTAAAGGATACTTTGTATATTTTAAGAAACTGAAAGGATACATTGTATCTTTTAAGAAACTGAAAGGAAACATTGTATCTTTTAACTTGGGGAAATAAACTAAAAGAAACTTTCTCTCTTTCAGCAGGAGGGGGAAAGTAACTGCTGAATTTCTGAACTACTGTATAGTGAAGGGGAAAAAAAAAACAGTAATTACATTTAAAAACTGGCACCTGACAGCTGAGCGAAATGCCTGCAATTAAAAAATTTTTTTAATTACCAGCAATTCGTTTACATTCATCTGTCAGTGGGGAACCCCCGCTGACAGCTGAAATATTAACACATGGTTGTCACTAGTAAAATACCGCATGAGTTAATAAAATAACTCATGCAGTATTTTAGTAGCGTTTACTGTTTTTCTGACCTTCTGAAAGGATTAATTGGTTTTCAATGCATTCCTATGGGAAAGTGTTTCGGTTTACAAATTTTTCGCTATATGAAATGTCCTGCAGAACAAATTAAATTCGTAAACCGAGGTACTGGTACATCTTTGGACTTTGAATGGTTATACCAGGATGATACCTACAGCTGCAGGCATCATCCTGGTTTTTTTTTTCATCCGGCGATCGGCTTTTATGTAAAAGCAATCCTAGTGGCTAATCGGCTGCAGGATTGTTTTTTACAAGCAGCAAAAGATGATGCCCCCCTCCCCCACTGCCTTCCACGGCCTGCTCGAGCAGTCCTGTGCCATCGGGGCAACCTGAGAATTCAGCCGATGTTTCTGCCAGCTTACGATAGAGCTGATTGGAGACCAGAATGGTGCCAATCATCGCTATAGCCTAAGAATTTGGAAGCTACGAGCATTTCATCACTTCAGTTTCACAGGATATACTGTAAACAGCGCCATTTGTAAATTGGGAAAGCATCTGATCACACAGATCTTAGTTTGATTAAATAATGTAAGGGCAGAGGAGATATCTAGCCCAGATTTCTCAAAAAAGAATATATGACAATGCCCATTGAAGTTATAGGGGATATTTGCATTCCCTGTGATAGCATTAAAAGTGATCAAAAAAACAAAATGAAGGAAAAGTGTAAAAATAATAAAAAAAATCAAAATAACTTAAAAAAAGTACCCTCACCCCCCTGAGCACGCGCACATCTGTGTTCATGAGCATTGACCCTGTGCCAGTATGGAAACAGGGGTTGCACCATGAATGTGAGGTATCGCCATGAACATCAGATCAAGGGCAGTAATTCTAACACTAGACCCCCTCTGTAAATCTAAAATGGTAGCTTGTAAAGGCTTTTAAAATGTTGCCTATGGATATTAAAAATGTATGCAGTTTGTTGCCTTTGCATGGGGCATGCGCAGTTTTTAAAGCATGTCATGTTTGGTATCTATTTACTCGGCATACCATCATCTTTTTTTATATTGTGCCAAATAATTGGCCAATATTTAGTGTTTTTGTGCAATAAAAGTAAAAAAAAAGTGTATTTTTTAAAAAAAAATTGCTTTTGAAAAATCGCTGCGTGAGTACTTTGTGACATAAAAAATTGCAGCACCCACTATTTTATTCACTAGGGTGATTGCTTTAAAAAAATATAATGTTTGAGGTTTAAATTAATTTCCTAGCAAAAAATACAGATTTTTTTCATGTGAACAAAAAGTGTCAGAAAAGGCTTGGTCTTCACGTGGTTAGAAGAGTGAGTGATGTATGGCATAAACTTCTAACGCTGGGCATAAAATGCTCCCCCACCCCTCAAAAACGACCCCTTTTAGGAAAGTAGACACCTCAAACTATTTGCTGAGTAGCATGTTCAATCAATAGAAGAATTTATTTTTTTACCAGAAATTTTTGGAAAATGACAAACAAAAAATGTTTTCTTTTTTTACACAAAATTGTCACTTACATGATTTATTGCTCACACATGCCATGGGTATATGTGGAATTTCTCCCCAAAATACATTCTGCTACTTCTCCTGAGTATGGGGGTACCACATGTGAGAGACGTTTTGGCAGTCTAGCTAAGTACAGGACCCCAAAATCCAAAAGGGACCATTAGGCTTTTAAAGGGCTTTATTTACTCATTACACTTCCTGACTACCTATCACAGTTTCGGAGGCCCTGAAATGCCAGGATAGCACCAAACCCCCCCAAAATGACCACATTTTGGAAAGTAGACACCCCAAGGAATTTGATCAGAAGCATGGTGAGTATTTTGCAGATCTTGTTTGTTGCCACAAGTTTTTGAAAATTGAAGAACAAAAACAAAAACATTTTTTCTATTCTTTTTTTATATTTCAAAACCTTGTGAGAAAAAATGAGATCTGCAAAATACTCATCATGCCTCTTTTTAAATTTCTTGGGGTGTCTACTTTCCAAAAAGGGGTAATTTGGGGGAGTTTGGTGCTATCCTGGCATTTCAGGGTCTCCAAAACTGTGATAGGTAGTGAGGAAGTGAAATGAGGAGGTTAAGCACCTTCAGGCTTTCAAAGTGGTCATTTGGATTTCAGGCTCCTGTATGTGGCTAGGCTCCCCAAAATGTCTCAAACATGTGGTATCCCCATACTCGGGTAGAAGTAGCAAAATGTATTTTGGGGTATAATTCCATATATACCCATGGCTTGTGTGAAAAAAATATAATTTAAATGCGAACTTTGTGTAAAAAAAAGTTTGTCATTTTCCAGAAACTTGTGGGAAAAAAAAAAAATCTTCCATGGACTCAATATGCCTCTCAGCAGATAGCTTAGGGTGTCTACTTTCCAAAAAGGGGTCATTTGGAGGTGTTTGTACTATCCTGGTATTTTAGCACCTCAAGAAATGTGGATGAGCAGTCAGAAAGGAAAAGCTGTGTAAATTCCATTATCTATACCATAGTTTGGAGACGCTATAACTTTCACACAAAGCAATCAATATACACTTTTTGGGAATTTCTTAACCAAAAACATGTAGCAGAATACATTTTGGCCAAAATTTATGATGAAATCATAGTTTTTTTGGATATTTTTTATGACAGAAATTAGATTTTTTTTTATCTCAAAACTTTTTTTGTTTATAGCACCACAAATAAAAAGCACACAGGTGATAAAATATCACCAAAAGAAAGCTCTATTTGTGTGAAAAAAGGACATAAAATTTCATTTATGTACCGTATTGCATGACCACACAATTGTCAGTTAAACTAGCGCAGCGCTGTATAGCAAAAAATGGTGTTAATTGCAGTATCTATACCATAGTTTGTAGACGCTATAACTTTCACACAAAGCAATCAATATAAACTTAATGGGATTTTTTTTTACCAAAAACATGGAGCAGAATACATTTTGGCCTAAATTTATATAACTAACTTTGAGCTTGCTTATATATATTTTTTTATAGCTGAAAGTAAAAAAATATCATTTTTCTTCAAAATCTTCAGTCTTTTTTTTTAGCGCGAAAAATAAAAAGCGCACAGGTGATCAAATACCACCAAAAGAAAGCTCTATTTGTGTGAAAAAAAGGACAGAAATTTAGTTTGGGTACAGCATTGCATGACCGCACAATTATCAGTTAAATTAGTGCAGCACAGAGTAGCAAAAAGAGGCCTGGTCATTAAGGGGGTAAATCCTCAGGAGGGCAAGTGGTTAATGTACCACCGAAGATCCTAGATGAACTTCTCCTCATCCAGCAATCTGGAGGTATCCCTGAACAGGGGATCTGATTCCTGTCACTTTAACCACTTGTCCTCCAGAGGATTTACCCCCCTTCCTGACGAGGTAATTTTTGCGTTACAGCGCTGCTTTACTTTAACTGACAATTGTGCGGTCATACAATGCTGCATCCAAATAATAAATTTACGTCCTTTTTTTCCACAAATTGAGCTTTCTTTTGGTGGTATGTGATCGCCTGTACGTTTTTTATTTTTTGAGCTATAAAAACAAAGACAAACAATTTTGAGAAAAAAAACAATATTTTTTACTTTTTGCTATTAAACATGTCCAGTAAAAAATTTTTAAAAATCAAATTTCGTCATAAATTTATGCCAAAATGAATTCTGCTACATTTCTGATAAAAAAATTCCAATACGTGTAAATTAATTGGTTTATGTGAAAGCTATAGCGTTTACAAATGCCGGTATATATACTGGGATTTTTTTTTCTCTAATAATGGCAGCGATCAGCAACTTATAGCGGGACTGCGGCAGGCATTCTTATACTGGGTGGGAACTGACTTGGCGCCACTGACATCCCCAGTGACACCAATACAGTGATCAGTGCTAATAAAAAGCACTGACGCTGTACTAATGACACTGGGCAGGAAGTAGTTAACATGTGGAGCGATTCAAGGGTTAACTGTGTGCTGTTTTACTTTGGGCTGTGTGTGTCTGTGCTTCACTGTAAGCACACTGCTTTGCATGGCTGTGCTGTTTACAAAACAGTTCTCCCCCCATCGGAGATGCTCGGCAATCACCGGGAGCCGCCGAGTAATTACCGGCCGGGACCCAGTTATTGACAGCCGCGGCCGCGAATGGCGGAAATGCAAAATCACATATATACGTGATTTTGCGCACCCGTACTGCCCTGTTGCAGTATTTATGCTATAAGGCAGAGGCAAAGCTGTTAAGAGATGAACAGTCACTGGTAGGTGGCTAATCTGGTTTCCTACCATAGTGCTCCTTCCCCTATCCACCCAAGTGGTACAGGTATACTCATTCAGATCCTCTCCTGTACTGCTGGTTGGTGGCTGCTACTAGGTCTATCAGCTGGGCCCAGGGGCGGACTGACAAATCATGGGGCCCCCAGACAATAGGGGATCATGGGGCCCCTGTGTCCTTGCACAAACCCAAAAAAGGCCTATGAAAAAGGTACCAGGGGCATCTCATGGGGACCCTACTGACCCCGGGCCCTCGGGCAGTGCCCGAGTTTCCAAATGGTTAGTCCGCCCCTGGCTGGGCCACTTCTTCCCTGCAATACAGGTGGCCCCTGCACTGGTGGCCAGTGAGCTCTGAGATTTCCTCCTTTCCAGCTCCAGGCCTGCAGGCAGGCCCAATCCCACTGGCCAGCCTCCTGCCTTCAGCCTCACATCTTCCTTTCTATCTTCCACCCAAACTCTCCTGCTACTGAGCAGTCTCCAACCATTTTAAGTGCCCCAGCCCCTTGCCAAGCCTTCTGTTGGGGATTGGCTAAGATCCTTCAAGAATGCAAGCCAGCCACTCCAGGGATCCAGCACTGCTTCCAGGCCTTCCTTCAAATCTCTAGAGAAGGGGAAATGCCACAGGGGTTGACCTGCAGAGCTTCTTAGCTCCAGACCAAAATTTGACTCTCACACCCAACACTAGCTCCCCCTAGCTAACTAGGAGGGTGTTACAGATGCAAATAAAATGTACTTGTGGATTTATTTTTGATTGTACATTTAATCTTGGCACATTTAAAGTCCCTTTATTTTGGATAGCGATGAGGGAGATGAGTGGGATACTCCAACATAAGAACTATGTACACTTGAGATAATAAACAACCTTTTCCTCCACCTATCTGCCAAAACTCATATATGAAATAAGATTAGTAATATAATACAGATATATCCTATTCCAACCCCATCAAGAAATTCCAAAATATTCCCAAATAAATAGTAAATAATAATAAAAAATAAAAATAAATAAAAAATAAATAAATAAAATGTCCAAAAGTAATATGAGTCCAATCAATCAATAGTCCAAAAAAAATCTCTTAATCCAGTGTGTCGAACTTCCAATTCTCATTCCAATCCTCGTGAACCTCGAAAAAATAAAAACTATAATAGTGTATTACCTTCTAAATACCTAATCAATGTAAATACCTTAAATACAGTATCAGTGCAAACAATGAACAAGTGCACCAAAATAAGAACAGATTCAACTGTGAATAACATGTGAATCATGCAAAAAAACATTCCGTGTACACTCCTACAAAAAGTGAAATAGAAGTGAAACTAGAGTGCAAAAAAAAAAACCTAATAATTAAAATAATAAATAAATAAATAATGATCTCAATATATAGTAATAAGATAAATTAAGTAAGACAAATCAAATATATTAGTGAGCACTCCAATTCGTCCAGTGAACACTCTGTGACCACCTCCAAATAGTGAGATTAAATACAATTATCCTCAGGGAGTAATCACAAGCTTATCAGGATATTCTTGGTAAATATAGCAAACCACTTCCAAGCTTTAATTCACTTCAGTTGCCAATCCTCCATATTCCTCATAAAGCAAAAAGGAGACTTCTGTGGTATATATATGTAAAGTATAAAGACATTTTAATAAAATATCTAACATTGGGGTAAGTAGAAATCAACTTTGTGCCAAATAAACCAGCCTCAGTGTCTTCCTGGGTTAAGAAACCACGTTTTCCAATTTCCAAAATGGGCGCACCGACACTTCCGGTTTAGAGTGAATACATCAGATGTCACGTCCTGACACGTTTCGTCACTTCCGGAGTGCGGTATGTGATCTGAGCATAAACGGGTGTGAACACGGGTCAAGGGTCTTTGAATAAGGACTTTTTTATTTCACTTTACTCACCATATTCATCTCAAAAAATATTTTGTTGGAGTGGGACTATTTAATTTATATTTTATTTATTATAAATGTTTTGTATTATTTTTATTATTTATCATATTAATAATTTTTTTGAATATTGATTTGCGCAGTTTGATGTTTTTTATTGCTCTCTGAATATATACACTTACCCAGCATGCTTTCAGAGCATATTTATTTATTTATTACAGGTACTTATATAGTGCTGTTAATTTCCATATCTCTCTGGGACATTCTGTGGCTGTATCAATATTCATTAAAAATGAATAAGTACCCCGCAGTGCAAATACTCCTAGTGAGAAACATAAAATCATACAGGTGAAAAATTAGAATATCGTGCAAAAGTTCATTTATTTCAGTAATGCAACTTAAAAGGTGAAACTAATATATGAGATAGACTCATTACATGCAAAGCAAGATAGTTCAAGCCGTGATTTGTCATAATTGTGATGATTATGGCTTACAGCTCATGAAAACCCCAAATCCACAATCTCAGAAAATTAGAATATTACATGCAATCAATAAAACAAGGAATGAACATAGAACAATATCGGACCTCTGAAAAGTATAAACATGCATATGTACTCAGTACTTGGTTTGGGCCCCTTTTGCAGCAATTACTGCCTCAGTGCGGCGTGGCATGGAAGCTATCAGCCTGTGGCACTGCTGAGGTGTTATGGAAGACCAGGATGCTTCAATAGCGGCTTCAGCTCTTCTGCATTGTTCGGTCTCATGTCTCTCATCTTTCTCTTGGCAATGCCCCATAGATTCTCTATGGGGTTCAGGTCAGGCGAGTTTGCTGGCCAATCAAGCATAGTAATCCCACGGTCATTGAACCAGGTTTTGGTGCTTTTGGCAGTGTGGGCAGCATCCCATACAGCTCCTCTGCGGAAGGAAGCATGAAGTGCTTCAAAATCTCCTGGTAGACGGCTACGTTGACCCTGGACTTAATGAAGCACAGTGGACCAACACCAGCAGATGACATGGCTCCTCAAATCAACACAGACTGTGGAAACTTCACACTGGACTTCAAGCATCTTGCAGTGTGTGCCTCTCCATTCTTCCTCCATACTCTGGGTCCTTGGTTTCCAAATGAGATGCAAAAGTTGCTCTCATCAGAAAAGAGGACTTTGGACCACTGAGCAACAGACCAGGTCTGTTTTTCTTTAGCCCAGGTAAGACGCTTCTGACGTTGTTTGTTGTTCAGGAGCGGCTTGACAAGAGGAATACGACATTTGAAGCCCATGTCCAGGATGTGCTTTGATACAGCACTTTAGTTTTGGATAGATTGGAGATGGTTTACAGTACCTGTCCATTTTTATTGCTGTCTTTGTCCCTGTAAGGGAGATTCACCCTCTCTATTTGTCCTGTTTATCATTATCCTTAAAAGTGAAAGTAAATGAAAATTCCAAATTTTGAGTTGTCCCCAGAAAAGTAATAGTGGGGAAATCTTCAAATGGGGACACTAGTTCTGGTGACCTGGGGGTTCCCAAGGAATTCCCTTAATTTTAGGGATTTCCTCTCACTCCCTGTTTGGCTATGGGTCAGGAAGTGAAGAGAAATCTCCACAATGGGACACAGATGGCAGAAAAACAACTCGAGTTATAACCCTCCCTTACTCTATCCAAAATTAAAAAAAGTTTTTACCACATAAAGGTTCATTGGCTGATTATTCAAATCAAATTGAATGGGTTGCCTTGTTGTAATACACATTTATGCACTATGTAGCGCATGTTGACATGTTTGCATTAACGTTTCACAAAACCAAGAACCCATCCTAGATACATGGATACATTCCAGTTGTGTACACTACATTGTTAAATAAAGTTTGGGTTGAATACTCCTCGACTTTGACCTGTCTGTATTTGTAATCATAGACAATCACAAGTATGTAAGACATTGTTCTTGAGTGCACCAACATATATCTCCTTCAACAAATAATTAACTCTTGTCAGTACATATTACTGGAGCTCAGCCTATTCAGGAGCCAAACTCATTATTGTGTTTGGTCTTTTTTTTCTCATCTGCAATGTGACCTTCTCCTGAGCTAAGTGCTATTTGGCTCTTATTTATGGACTGCATAACAAAGATTCATGCCTTCATCTAGCATCCACTGGACTATAATTTCAAGAGACAACATGTCAACATCAGTCTAGCAGGAAAATCCACTCCAATGGGCCAGCAGTATCAATGGTGGAAAGGTTATCGGAGCCAATAAACATAAATATCCAGCTTGTCTAAAAGGCAGCACATATTATTATCATGCTCTTTACCTACATGTGCTCAATAGTACACTACTAGTCATCAAAAGTGATTAGAACTGAAATTAGCTTGTACCACAATTCAGGCCCATGCATAATCATCATCAGTTAAGAAATTTAGGCTTTTAATGATGGTAGCAGGGAAACATTTAAAAAAATGGATGCTAGTCCAATGGCAATGACAACTGGGAGACTTGTCAGACCCTGGAAGAAATACACAACAGGTCTTATTCAGGCTTTGCATACATTATTTCTGTTTTTTACCCCAGAGCTTATGCTGTGAGCCCCATGATGTGTCCTCATGTTCTGCTGTGAGCTCCATGATGTTCCCCATGTTCTGATGTGTGCCCTGTTATGTACCCCATTCTTCTGTGTGCCCTGTGATATGTCCCATATTCTGCTGTGTGACCTTTGATGTGCCCCATTCTTCTGTGTGCCATGTGACGTGCCCCATGTTCTGCTGTGTGCCCCATGCCCTGCTGTGAGACTCATGATGTGCCCTATGTTCTACTGTGTGACCTGTGATGTGCCCCATGTCCTGCTGTGTTTCCCATGCCCTGCTGTGAGCCCCATGAAGTGCCCCATGTTCTGCCGTGTGCCCAATGTTCTGTTGTGAGCCTCATAATGTGCCCCATGATCTACTGTGTGTCCCATGTTCTGCTGTGAGTCCCATAATGTGCCCCATGTGCTGCTGTGAGCCCCATGATGTGCCCCATGTTCTGCTGTGTGCCCCATAATGTGTCCCATGTTCTGCTGTGTACCCTATGATGTGCCCCGTTTTTCCTCTGTGAGCCCCATGTTCTGCTGTGAGCCCCATGATGTGCCCCATGTTTTGCTGTGTGCCCCATGATGTGCCCCATGTTTGCTGTGAGCCCCATGATGTGCACCATGTTTTTCTGTTTGCCCCATGATGTGTTCCATGTTCTGTTGTGTGCCCTATGATATGCCCCATGCCCTGCTGTGTGCCCTATGATGTGCCCCATTTTCTTCTGTGAGCCCCATGTTCTGCTGTGAGCCCCATGATGTGCCCCATGTTTTGCTGTGTGCTCCATGATGTGCACCATGTTTTGCTGTGTGCCCCATGATGTGTTCCATGTTCTGCTGTGTGCTCTATGATGTGCCCCATGCCCTGCTGTGTGCCCTATGATGTGCCCTATGTTCTGCTGTGTGCCCCATAATTTGCCCTGCTGTGCCCCCCCATGTGATGTGCCCCATAATTTGCCCTGCTGTTTCCCCATGTAAGTTAAACCCAGAATTGAGCATCTGTGCAGAAAAAACAGTATAAGTTTCACATAAAAAAGGTAGTACTGCTAGGACCTTGAAAAAAGGGACACACCCGAAAGCTTGTTCTGAAAATTGTGCACTAATACAGCTACAATCACCTCAAACATAACATAGGTAAGTTTTCATATTTTTTTTCTATTATTTAATGCTGTTATGTCACAGCTTGCTGATCAGCTGTAGATCTGAACATTATTTCAGGGGTTCCCCAGAATTCAAACTTTTTGGCAGGGGTTCCTCAAAGATAAAAAGGTTGAGAAACACTGCTGTAGAGGAATCACATCTTTTATGAATGAATTAATTCATAACAGCTTTGTTGACATTGTGATCATGTGACCGCATAATGATCACATGATCCCAGCTTTCGGGGGCTGGGTACCGGGATCAACAATCCGATGTGTCCTGTATGTCCTGTCCGGTGAGTTGTTCACTCCAGGGAGTGTGCCAGTGCGCATGTGCTAAGTGACATACAGCTACATCACTTAGCCTGTATCTCCTGCCCGCCCGCAGTATATGTGCTGCAGGCGGTCGGCAACTGGTTAAAAATGAATCCAGTAACTTCAGGCCTTTTTACTCACTGACCTGCACTATGCAGTAGAAATGGAGATAAGTTCATACTCTGGTTCTAAATGGCTTATATATATATATGGCACATGGGATGCTAAAGAGATGTAACCACATTTTAAGTCTCACATATCCATAGAAAACGATTGCTTAAAAAAACAGGGATTCTTAATTCTCATATATTGCAATACATGTTAAAGCTGGCTATCTGCATCAAAGTGATCCCTGAATGGCCAGTCCCTGGCAAATTACCAAATTCTAACTTGCTAACAGCATACTTTTAGGAGCATGGACATGTGATATATAAATCTTACTTAAATCTTACACATGTAACACTGTGCATTGTTACTGACAATGCAGAACTCTAGATGGCAGCATCCAGCACTTTGCCTGGCAATAGCTTTATTCAAGTCTAAAGAGCATTCTGGGAGATGTAGTCTGGAAACAGTACTTTCTATACAGTAAAGCTAAAGTCACAACTACAAAGCCCACAAGCACTAGACAAGGGGAGGGACATTATAAAAGGAAAAGCCCAGGAAGCAGCTAGGGCAGTTGAGGTGCCAATTGGAAGGAGTGTGTATGTGTAAGACTGTTCCAAGCTTTGCTGTGCAGACAAGGCTGGGTCAAGCTGCATTCAACAGAGCTGCTAGTGAGCCTAGGAGCAGACTGCTATGCTGAGCGCTGAACTGAGGAGACTGTTCTGGTGAGATCCTTGAGCATCTGCAGACGCTGTAAGGAGTGCATGTATCCAGACCGCCAGAATATGGAGGAAGAATGGACAGGCACACACTGCAAGATGCTTGAAGTCCAGTGCGAAGTTTCCACAGTCTGTGTTGATTGGGGAGCCATGTCATCTGCTGGTGTTGGTCCACTGTGCTTCATTAAGTCCAGGGTCAACGCAGCCATCTACCAGGAGATTTTGGAGCACTTCATGCTTCCTTCCACAGACGAGCTTTATGGGGATGCTGACTTCATTTTCCAGCAGGACTTGGCACCTGCCCACACTGCCAAAAGCACCAAAACCTGGTTCAATGACCATGGGATTACTGTGCTTGATTGGCCAGCAAACTTGCCTTACCTGAACCCCATAGAGAATCTATGGGGCATTGCCAAGAGAAAGATGAGAGACATGAGACCGAACAATGCAGAAGAGCTGAAGGCCGCTATTGAAGCATCCTGGGCTTCCATAACACCTCAGCAGTGCCACAGGCTGATAGCTTCCATGCCACGCCACGCTGCATTGAGGCAGTAAATGCTGCAAAAGGGGCCCAAACCAAGTACTGAGTACATATGCATGCTTATACTTTTCAGAGGTCCGATATTGTTCTATGTACAATCCTTGTTTTATTGATTGCATGTAATATTCTAATTTTCTGAGATTGTGGATTTGGGGTTTTCATGAGCTGTAAGCCATAATCATCACAATTATGACAAATCACGGCTTGAACTATCTTGCTTTACATGTAATGAGTCTATCTCATATATTAGTTTCACCTTTTAAGTTGCATTACTGAAATAAATGAACTTTTGCACGATATTCTAATTTTTCGAGCTTCACCTGTAAAGTCACTTCCTGATACTGTCTTTTATCAGAGCTAAATACATTGCTGCCACCTATTGCTGTATGTTGCCATTGAACCCAGACTGCTGAACTGAACTAACACTTCTCTTCCTGCTTAACTGACCCCTTGCTTCAACAGCATTTTCCTTTGCTTAAGTGACTTAAAGGGGCACTTCTATTGACTAAGTTCAACCCATCTTTATAAAACTTCCACATTACTCCACATCTTAAAGTGAACTTCCCCATTGATTCCATACATTAAAGCAACATCGCCCTGTTTTGCGTGCCAACGTTAAGGGTCCCAACTAAGCTGGCAGAAGCTACATCCAAGGACTATTCAGACCCAAGGGTCTTTCTGGTAACAGCACTGGTGTGCAGGAAACTTGATAGCTTTTCAGGCCTAAGCCTAAACTCTCCTGTCTGAGCGATCCTAAGTAAACTAGCCAACTATCTTATTGGTAGCCATCTGAAGTCACTTGGAGTGTGAACGCTCAGTCAGAGAGCTATGGTTTACGCTCTTGGTACTGCAGTACATATTTAGCCTCACTTTAAAGGTACTGGTGTTAACTGCACAGTTTTCTTATTTCTTTCTCCTTGGATGTTAGTTTTAAGAGCTGATTTACACATTTGCGGTGTGGATTGAAGCTCAGGTGTCACAGCTAATTGATACAGTGGTTGTTCACCAGTTCATGTTAGGTTTACATCAGGTTCAGGACAGGATTAACCTGTCCACATACAGTCAGGTCCATAAATATTGGGACATGGACACAATTCTAACATTTTTTGGCTCTATTCACCACCACAATGGATTTGAAATGAAACGAACAAGATGTGCTTTAACTGCAGACTGTCAGCTTTAATTTGAGGGTATTTACATCCAAATCAGGTGAACGGTGTAGGAATTACACCAGTTTGCATATGTGCTTCCCACTTGTTAAGGGACCAAAAGTAATGGGACAGAATAATAATCATAAATCAAACTTTCACTTTTTAATACTTGGTTGCAAATCCTTTGCAGTCAATTACAGCCTGAAGTCTGGAACGCATAGACATCACCAGACGCTGGGTTTCATCCCTGGTGATGCTCTGCCAGGCCTCTACTGCAACTGTCTTCAGTTCCTGCTTGTTCTTGGGGCATTTTCCCTTCAGTTTTGTCTTCAGCAAGTGAAATGCATGCTCAATCGGATTCAGGTCAGGTGATTGACTTGGCCATTGCATAACATTCCACTTCTTTCCCTTAATAAACTCTTTGGTTGCTTTTGCAGTCTGCTTTGGGTCCATTGTCCATCTGCACTGTGAAGCGTCCAATGAGTTGTGAAGCATTTGGCTGAATATGAGCAGATAATATTGTCCGAAACACTTCAAAATTCATCCTGCTGCTTTTGTCAGCAGTCACATCATCAATAAATACAAGAGAAGCAGTTCCATTGGCAGCCATACATGCCCACGCCATGACACTACCACCACCATGCTTCACTGATGAGGTGGTATGCTTAGGATCATGAGCAGTTCCTTTCCTTCTCCATACTCTTCTCTTCCCATCACTCTGGTACAAGTTGATCTTGGTCTCATCTGTCCATAGGATGTTGTTCCAGAACTGTGAAGGCTTTTTTTTAGATGTTGTTTGGCAAACTCTAATCTGGCCTTCCTGTTTTTGAGGCTCACCAATGGTTTACATCTTGTGGTGAACCCTCTGTATTCACTCTGGTGAAGTCTTCTCTTGATTGTTGACTTTGACACACATACACCTACCTCCTGGAGGGTGTTCTTGATCTGGCCAACTGTTGTGAAGGGTGTTTTCTTCACCAAGGAAAGAATTCTTCGGTCATCCACCACAGTTGTTTTCCGTGGTCTTCCGGGTGTTTTGGTTTTGCTGAGCTCGCCGGTGCGTTCCTTCTTTTTAAGAATGTTCCAAACAGTTGTTTTGGCCACGCCTAATGTTTTTTTCTTTCTCTCTGATGGGTTTGTTTTGTTTTTTCAGCCTAATGATGGCTTCACTGATAGTGACAGCTCTTTGGATCTCATCTTGAGAGTTGACAGCAACAGATTCCAAATGCAAATAGCACACTTGAAATGAACTCTGGACCTTTTATCTGCTCATTGTAATTGGGATAATGAGGGAATAACACACACCTGGCCATGGAACAGCTGAGAAGCCAATTGTCCCATTACTTTTGGTCCCTTAACAAGTGGGAGGCACATATGCAAACTGTTGTAATTCCTACACCGTTCACCTGATTTGGATGTAAAAACCCTCAAATTAAAGCTGACAGTCTGCAGTTAAAGCACATCTTGTTCGTTTCATTTAAAATCCATTGTGATGGTGTATAGAGTCAAAAATGTTAGAATTGTGTCCATGTCCCAATATTTATGGACCTGACTGTATATGCGGTTTAGAAACGTTACCCATAGAAGTCAATAGCCTATAATCCGCACCTGAACCTGAAGGCAATGTTCAGAAATCATACATACTCTTTTTCAAACCGCACCGAATGTGTACCGCCAGTGCACCAGACATATTGAACAGTTATTATATGACATATGTGAATAGTTAAATATTTGCAGTATTCTGACTATCAGAAATTAACAGAACTGAACTGCATTTACCTACTAACAGTATATGAAGACAGTCCTAACTTGTGTGATGTCAGTCTTTTACCAGTCTGAGGGCACCTTCCTCTGGGTCTCTGGACAGGTGCTCTGATTCAGTAAAATTCCAGTTCAAGTCAGACAGGGTTAGAAGTTGCTGTGTGTCAGGGCTCCGGGTATGACCAGAGGTATGTGAACTGACGCAGCGAAACGCAGGCTTCAGATATGTTATAAACAATATAATTTATTAATACTAACAATACATAAACGCAGTGCAATACTAAAACATAGGTTACAAGATACAGGGGCCCATGGAAAAACACACACCAAGGCACAGACTGCAGGTCTGGCCATCCCTTAAATACACCTGCAATCAGCCTCAGGCGTTTGGCTGACTGCAGGGTTGAGTCTCTGATTGCTGAGAGCACCCGCTGGCCAGCCCTGGAACTGCAGCCCACAAGACAGGTGAGTCCCACCATTATTGGCAAGTCTATTCCTGACAGTACCCCCCCCTCAAGGAGCTCCAAACAGTCCTAGCTGGGCAAAATGTTCCACCGCCCGGGTCTGGTAACTGGCGGGATATCAAAGACTGGCACATCGGGCTGGACTCCGGGCAGAGGCACATCGGGCTGGACTCCAGGCAGTGGCACATCGGGCTGGACTCCGGGCAGAGGCACATCGGGCTGGACTCCAGGCAGTGGCACATCGGGCTGGACTCCGGGCAGAGGCACATCGGGCTGGACTCCGGGCAGTGGCACATGGGGCTGGACTCCGGGCAGCGGCACATCGGGCTGGACTCCGGGCAGAGGCACATCGGGCTGGACTCCGGGCAGAGGCACATCGGGCTGGACTCCGGGCAGAGGCACATCGGGCTGGACTCCGGGCAGAGGCACAGGGCCCCCAAGAGGAGCGGCAGGCACAGGGCCCCCAGACGGGGCGGCAGGCACCGGGCCCCCAGGTGGAGCGACAGGCACCGGGCCCCAAGGCGGAGCGACATGCATCGGGCCCCCAGGTGGAGCGACAGGCATCGGGCCCCCAGGCGGAGCGACAGGCACAGGGCCCCCAGGCGAAGCGACAGGCACAGGGCCCCCAGGCGGAGCGGCAGGCACAGGGCCCCCAGGCGGGGCAGTGGGCACCGGGCCCCCAGGCAGAGCGGCGGGCGCCGGGCCCCCAGGCGGGGCGCCGGGCCCCCAAGTGGAGCGGCGGGCGCCGGGCCCCCAGGCAGAGTGGCGGGCACCGGGCCCCCAGGAGGGGCGGCGGGCACCGGGCCCCCAGGAGGGGCGGCAGGCACCGGGTCCCCAGGCGGAGCGGCGGGCATCGGGTCACCAGGCATCAGGTCATTTGGCTTGCCAGTGGGGCACCGAGTCACCAGGCACGACAGTAGGCTCTGAGTCAATTGGCACGACAGCGGGCACCGGGTCATCAGGTACGGATCGTCTGGCTCGACAGCAGGCACCCGGGTCATCTGGCACTGGATCGTCTGGCTCGACAGCGGGCATCGGGTCACCAGGCATGACAGCGGGCACTGGGTCATCAGGCTAATAAACACAGAACAAGTCTAGCATTTGGATCGTCTGGCTCGACAGCGGGCATCGGGTCACCAGGTATGACAGCGGGCACTGGGTAACCAGGCATCAGGTCATTTGGCTCGCCAGCGGGCACCGCGTCATCTGGCAAGGCAGTGGGCACCGAGTCACCAGGCACGACAGTGGGCTCCGAGTCAACTGGCATGACCGCGGGCACTGGGTCAGACATTGGATCGTCTGACTCGACAGCGGGCATCGGGTCACCAGGCATCAGGTCATTTGGCTCGACAGCGGGCACCGCGTCATCTGGCAAGGCAGTGGGCACCGAGTCACCAGGCACGACAGTGGGCTCTGAGTCAATTGGCACAACAGCGGGCACCGGGTCGTCAGGTACCGGATCATCTGGCTCGACAGCAGGCACCGGTCATCTGGCGCTGGATCGTCTGGCTCGACAGGGCATCGGGTCACCAGGCATGACAGCGGGCACTGGGTCATCAGGCATTGGATCGCCTGGCTCGACAGCGGGCATCGGGTCACCAGGCATGACAGCGGGCACTGGGTCATCAGGCATTGGATCGTCTGGCTCGACAGCGGGCATCGGGTCACCAGGTATGACAGCGGGCACTGGGTCATCAGGCATGATAGGATCATCAGGCTGGATCAGTTCATCAGGCTGGGTACAGACATCAGGCTGGGTAGAGACATCAGGCTGAATTGCGGGTGCTGAGGCACCAGGCTCAACCACGGAAGGCAGGTTCTCAGACGGCAGGCTCACCGGTTTGGATACTGGCAGGATGGTACTGGTTGGAAAGAATTTTCGCTTTTTTTTCTGGTTTTAACTACTGGAGCACTGCAAGTAAACGCAGGTCTGCAAACGAATGGAGCAGCTGAGGACAGAGAAGAGCTGGAAGATGGAACAGAGGAGGGAGCAGCCGCCACAGAGGACCTCTCCACAAGGCCAAAGAAAGGATAGGTGCAGCAAGTGGGAGCAGGGGAATGGTATGTGGTAGTTAGCAGAGTATACTGGGCCGTCACTGGGGGTGCTGTCGGGGATGCAGGAAGAGTGCCTTGAGCAGAGGAATGACGTTGCAAGCTGACTGAGGCTGGGGTGCAACAAGTCTGACCATGTCTGCAGTATGGGTTGAAACAAAGCTGAGCTTACACAAAGCCTGTCTGGTCAAAGACTGCACTGCGTTTATACAATCCCTTAATACCTGTGGTGAACATGCAGCATAATGCTCCAAGAAGCAATCCACATCATCCTCTAATAACCATACCAGGGACTCTACCTGGTCTGCACTAAATGGTGGCAAAAAGTCATTCCTGCTTTCAGGGGTACCAGATGAAGCTAACTCTACACAAACCTGAATCAAAGGTGCACCTAAGAGAACTCTGTGCCCTGATCTACTAGAACATGAGCGATCTGTATACATTCTAGCAGTTGATCCCGGGTATACTCCCTCAGAGTCTGAAAAGCATATTCTCTGTCATCAAAAACCAGCAGCGACAAATACACAACCTCATCAAGATCCATCCTTCCCAGCAACAACCAAGATGGCTTCCCTGTGCAGCCACTTCTGGTCAGGATTGGCCTTGATGTAATGTCAGGGCTCCGGGTATGACCAGAGGTATGTGAACTGACGCAGGGAAACGCAGGCTTCAGATATGTTATAAACATATATAATTTTATTAATACTAACAATACATAAATGCAGTGCAATACTAAAACATAACACAGTGCAAACGAAGCAAACCAAACCACCCACAGATAACAATACATACAATGCAAGCGTAGTCAGGCAGGCCGGGTCAATAACAATCGGGCAGGTAGGAACAGGAGGAGCAGGCAGAGAGTAGTCAGGTCACGAGCCGGGTACAGCAACTAACGGGCAGGTAGGTACAGGGGGTCAGGCAGAGAATGGTCGGGGTCACAAGCCAGGGATCAAACAGGAGAAGTCAGCAGAGGTCCGTATCAGGCAGGGTCGGCAAAAAATCAGTCAGACAGGAACAGTGTCAGGAATGGACTTGCCAGTAATGATGGGACTCACCTGCCCTGTGGGCTGCAGTACCAGGGCTGGCCAGCGGGTGCTCTCAGCAATCAGAGACTCAACCCTGCAGTCAGCCAAACACCTGAAGCTGATTACGGAGGTGTATATAAGGGATGGTCAGACCTGCAGTCTGGGCCTTGGTGTGTGTTTTTCCATGGGCCCCTGTATCTTGTAACCTGTGTTCCTGTTCCTGTTCCTGCCTGACTGACTGGTTGTCAACCCTGCTTGATCCTGACCTCTGCTGACTTCTGTTTTGATCCCTGGCTTGTGACCCCGACCATTCTCTGCCTGCTCCTCCTGTACCTACCTTCCCGATAGTTATCGACCCGGCCTGCCTGATTACGTTGTGCTCTATATGTGTATGTACCTGTGTATCTGTATCAGTTTAGGTTTGGGTTTGTTTCACCTTGTTGTATGTATTTGTGTTAGCTTGGGGTTTGGTGCACTGCGTTTATGTTTGTATTGTTAGTCTTTAATAAAGCGTCTTATTTTATACCATATCTGAAGCTTGCGTTTCTCTGTGTCAGTTCACATACCTCTGGTCATACCCGGAGCCCTGACAAACAGGAACAGGAATGCCGGTAACAAGATACAGGGGCCCATGGAAAAACACACACCAAGGCACAGACTGCAGGTCTGGCCATCCCTTAAATACACCTGCAATCAGCCTCAGGTGTTTGGCTAACTGCAGCGTTGAGTCTCTGATTGCTGAGAGCACCCGCTGGCCAGTCCTGGTACTGCAGCCCACAAGGCAGGTGAGTCCCACCATTATTGGCAAGTCCATTCCTGACACTGTGATCCCTCTTACTTTTGATTCTACTGAGACAGTCCCTCTTTTCCTTCCTTACAAGTAATAGAAGTATTCTCTAGTATAGTCTGATCATGCCAGACATCCAAATTACACCTTACACTGCAAGATGTACAATGTATAGAACCTGCTGCAGCAGGATGGACATTTTTTTTAAAAATTACATAAAAAAAAAAAAACAGCGTGGGGTCCCCCCCCCCCCAATCCTTCTCAGGCCCTTTAGGTCTGTTAGGAAGATTAGGAGCGACACCACAGTAAAAAAAAAAAAAATGTGTGGAGTTCATACCAGGCCCTTTAGGCTTAGTATGACTTTTAAGGGGAACCCCACCTCCCAAAAAATGTGAAAAAGTGGTAAATTCTTGTAGTTTTGGGGGTCTATGGGGGGGGGACTTATCAGAATCTGGAAGCTCCCTTTAACAGGGCTGCCCCCAATTCCCAGCCCCCCCTTGTGAATTAGTATGAGGTACTTGGTACCCCTACCCATTTACCAAAAAAAAATAAAATGTGAATAAAAACACAACAGTTTTTTTGGAAAGTCATGTTTTTAAAAAACAGCCAAAAAATGGTTCCATCATTGTATTCCATCATCAATCATGGCGCCCAGTGTTATCACGATGAGGACGACTTGGCGAAATAGAAAAAAAAAACCTGACACCCACCGACCCGTCTGCATCCGCCGAGCACTTGCCACTATCTAACATTTGCAATCAGATGGAAACAATTGGGCAGAGCTAGCTGTGACGTCACCGTTAGCTCTGCCCAATTGTCATGTGGTCAGTTGCATTGCTTTGGCCAGTTACAATGCACTGTCAGAGCCGCGGCTGGTGAACAGCCTGCCGAACACCCTTACCTTGTACAAGTCAAACCATCAAGGACATCACTAATGCTGACAAAAGCACATAAATTCCAAATATGTTAAATGTTTACTTGCAGCATTTTTCCTTTCCACAAATAACTTAATGCACGTGCGGAGTGCTTCTTAGCGTGCTAACAAATTTGACTTCTTCAGGAAGAGACAAAATACCCTAGCACAGCCCCCTTGACTCCTGCCATGTCATAGCCCTTTTGATTTCTAGGAGTGTCTGGTTACGATTTGTGTTGGGCTAGCTCCTCCACCATCTTTTGGTTGTTTACAAAAGAGAGATGTTCACAGTTAATTAACAAGCATAGATTGTTCTCGATGAATGATTTGTGACAGGGTCTCGTTAAATTGCAAGAACTTTAATTCCCAGGTGAGTTCTACCCAAAATCTTTCCACATCCAAGATTCAGGACCCAAGGGGAAAGTGCTAGAGTTGTGAGCTCCTCATCATCCCCACCAAAATAATTGGTGCTCAGTCTGGTTTTATATGGACATTCCAGATCTTATTTGTACCTCACAGTTAATGTATAGTTTTTTTTATATCTAACTTTAAACTCATCAGTCAGTATTTACATGTAATAAACACAAAGGAACATTATAACAGGGTAGACATGCATTTTCTTGACATCATGTATATGTGTATACAAGCACACACGCACAAGGATTCATCTACCTGTATGTAACACAAATATACGTCATTAACATGAAGCATTTTGCAGGTGTGCTTCAAAGATCAAGATGATGTCTAATCTAGTTTTGTAACATGGGAAATGTTCCACAGCCTTTAGGTAAACTTGACCTGGACTTACTATTTGCACATGATAGCTAAAATGCGAAGGTAGAGGTTGAACTCACAGGGTGCAAAGTGCAATGAAAATGTGACTAAACTCAAATCACAGGTGCTCCAAAATGAAAAAGCATCTTAAAACACTCATTCATATGTACTGTATGTGGTAGGTCCTTAAAGCTGAACTCCAGTCAGATTTAAAAGACACAAATTAAAGGATAAGTTTACCTTTGGGAACATGTTACATGTTCCACCCGTTTTTAGGGTGGAACATGTAACATGTTCCTATAGCCGCAGCCTCCCCTCCACAAATGTGTACTCCACAAATCTGTCCTTTATGACAGAGTGGCAAGAAGAAAGCCATTGTTGAGAGAAAGCCATAAGAAGACCCATTTTCAGTTTGCAGAGAAGCCATGTGGGGGACACAACAAACATGTGGAAGAAGGTGCTCTGGTCAGATTAGACCAAAATTGAACATTTTGGCCTAAAAGCAAAACGCTATGTGTGGCGGAAAACTAACACTGCACATCACCCTGAAACACACCACCCCCACCGTGAAACATGGCGGTGGCAGCATCATGTTGTGGGGATACTTTTCTGCAGCAGGGACAGGAAAGCTGGTCAGAATTGATGGGAAGATGGATGGAGCCAAATACAGGGCAATCTTAGAAGAAAACCTGTTAGAGTCTGCAAAAGACTTGAGACTGGGGTGGAGTTCACCTTCTAGCAGGACAACAACCCTAAACATACAGCCAGAGCTACAATGGAATGGTTTAGATCAAAGCATACTCATGTGATAGAATGGCCCAGTAAAAGTTCAGACCTAAATCCAATGGAGGATCTGTGACAAGACTTGAAAATTGCTGTTCACAGACGCTTTTCATCTGATCTGACAGAGCTTGAACTATTTTGCAAAGAAGAATGGGCAAAAATGTCACTCTCTAGATGTGCAAAGCTGGTAGAGACATCCCCAAAAAGACATGCAGCTGTAATTGCAGTGAAAGGTGGTTCTACAAAGTATTGACTCCAGGGGGCTGAATACAAATGCATGCCACACTTTTCACATATTTATTTGTGAAAACATTTGAAAACCATTTATCATTTTTCCTTCCACTTCACAATTATGTGCCACTTTGTGTTGGTCTATCACATAAAATCCCACTAAAATATATTTACATTTTTGGTTGTAAAAAGACATAATGTGTAAAATTTCAAGTGGTATGAATACTTTTTAAAGGCATTGTATATTAATAACTATACAGTATATACCCAGGTATATGTGTACTGTTCCTCCAGGACTCCTTTGGGCCCTTTGATGATAACACCTGCTTGTACATTGGGTGCATGTACTATTATTAATCTCTTCATCTCTTCCTATTTAAAGCTTTTAGTATTTTTATTCTGGCATTCATCTTTATGTTTATGGTTAATGTTATATGCTGGTTGCAGTAGTTCTTCTGCTGCTGATTACTTTGTTTAGATTTATGGTTAGTTTCCCAGGAAGGGAATCCCCTCTATTCACAGAGGTCCAGTGCTGGGTGGAGGCACTGCCAAATTTATTATCAAACCCGCTCTTCCACTTAGTGAAGACTCTGTTTCTCCTAGTTACCTGCAGCTTTAGTGCAATGTTTGGGATACTGTTTGGGAAGGGAAATTTCACATAAACCCCTCATCTGAAGGAGGGGAGGTAGAGCTTTCTCAGGTAATCACACCCTTCTTCTTGCATGCCTGAGGTTGGTTCCAGGAAGTAAATGCTACATAAATCACCTGCCCTTACAAAATATGGCTGTAGCTAGAAATGCTATGGATTGATAGTTGAGTTTGCTTTTAAGGCCCCTTTTACGTGGGTGTTCCGTATGTCCGTTTTTCATCTGTCCATTTATGGATGAAAAACGGACCCCCTTGTATTTCTAAGGGCTTGTGGATGTAAACGCATGAACATCTTTTTACATCTGTTAATGTCCATATCCGTTAACATCCATTTTTTGTTAATGGAAGAAAACCCTATTTTCCTCCTACAAATAACCCAGAACGGACACAAAACGGATGTCAACAGATATCAACGGATGTAAACGGACCGAAAACTGATGTAAACCGATGAAAACGGATGTAAACGGATAAAAAATGTCTGTAAACCAATGTAAATGGATGTAAACGGATGTAAACAGATGAAAAACGGATGAAAACATATAAAAAAAAACGGATGTAAACTCTTCTGTTTTTTCTTTGAAAAAATGTGCCTGAACTGAAAAAAAAAACGGAACGCCTGTTTGAAAGGACCCTTATATTAAAATAAATTAAATTGCGTTTTTCAGTTTTTTGATGAGCAGATACAATCATTTTGGTTTCATTTTTAAAGGAGAACTCCAGATATTCTCTTTGGAAATGGCTGCTTGAGGTAAGTATAATGTGTTACTTAAATTTTTCCTCTATTCTGTCCTATCTCAGCTCTCCAGTATCTCTAATGGGAGCACCATGGTACTGTGGTCTTGCACCCTTGTACCCAGGGGTGTATCTGCCGCAAGGCAAACAAGACATCTGCCTTGGGCGGCACTTTTCAGGGGGTGGCACTGCCCCCAGGCAGAAGGGACCAGTGCTGTCGCTGCAAAGGGCTGTGCTTGGCCAGGGGGGGGCGTGCTCAGGCGTGTTCATGTGTGCTCGGCGGCGAGGATGGGTGAGGAGACAGAGAACCTGTCAGCCATGGAGCCAGCTGGAGAGAGGGCTGGGTGGCACATAGAGGACCGTGCATTTCTCTTTTGCCCTATGTGCCGCCAGTCCACCTCCCCTATCCATCTACTGCATATGGTCAGCTAATGTATACTCCCCCACGGCTGCCCCCCCTTCTCCAGCACTGCAGGGGATCTGTCAGCATATGCAGTCCCCAGTGCTGACAGTTCCCCCCCCCCCCTCCCCTCACACAGATGGGAGAGGAAAGAGAAAGCTGCCCCTACTCCTCCCGTCCTCTCTTCCTGTGTCTTCCCCGCCCACACTTCCAGCCAGCCTTGTATATTCTTTCCCCCTTTCTCTCTCTCTCCCCCCCCCTCCCTCTCCTCTCTCTCTCTGCCCCCCCCCTCTTCTCCCGCTCTCTCTCGCTCTCTTCCCCCTCCCTCCCCCCTTCCCTCTCCCCCTCTCTCTCTCTACCCCCCCCCTCCCCCTCTCTCTCCCTCTCTCTATCCCCCCTCTCTCTTTCTTTCTCGCCCCCCTCCTTCTCTTCCCCCTCCCTCTCTCTCCCCCCTCTCTCTCCCTCTTCCCCCCTCTCTCTCCCTCTTCCCCCCTCTCTCCCTCTCTCTTCTCCCCCTCTCTCTCCCCCTCTCTCTTCCCCCTCCCTCCCCCCATCTCTCTCTCCCACTCTCTCTCCCTCCCTCCCCTCTCTACCTCCCCCTACTCTCTCTCCCCCTCTCTCCCTCTATTCTCTCTCTCTCCCCCCCTCTCCCCCTCTCTCTCTTCCCTCGCTTCTCTCTCCCCTCCCTCTCTCTCCCTCCTCTCTCATCCCCCTCCCCTCTCCCCCTCTCTCCTATCTCCTCTCTCTCTCTCTCCCTCCCTCCTCTCTCATCCCCCCACCCCCCTCTCCCCCTCTCTTTTATCTCCTTCTCTCTCTTCCCTCTCTCTTCTCTTCTCTCCCCCAACCTCTCTCTCACCCTTTCTCTCTCTCATCTCCCCCCTCTCTATCTCCCTCCTCTCTTTTCTCTCTCTCTTCTCTCTCCCCCCTCTCTCTCTCCCCTCTGCCTCTCCCCCTCTCCCTCCTCTCTCTCTCCCTCCTCTCGCTCCCTCCCTCCTCTCTCTCCCTGATTGGTGTCAGTGGGAGGAATAGTGCCCCATCATTAATGACAGTGTGGGAGGAATAGTGCCCCATCATTGGTGTCAGTGGGAGGAATAGTGCCCCATTGTTGGTGCCAGTGGGAGGAATAGTGCTCCATTATTGATGTCAGTGGGAGGAATAGCACCCCATCATTGTGAGTGGGAGGATCTATAAAGGGGTGGATCTTAAAAAGGAAGGGGTGGGACAAATTTAGATGCGGGGGTTGCCCGATTTTAGTCTTGCCTAAGGCAGCACAAAACCAAAATACACCACTGCTTGTACCCATGCTTTTACTACTGATTGCCAGGGAATCTTGCCAGTGCACGATGCTACACAAAAACGTGAGGTTCCAAGGTGAAGAGAAATCTTCAAAATGCAGTAACCCACTGCCACATTATCAGCAATGTTGTTTTATTGGTCTGACTCTAAACAAAAAATTTTGAAAGCTTTTTAACGTGCCTTCTTGCACATTACTGCTCCTTGCATTTTTCTGTAAAGTAACCCCCAATATTACTGTACAGGATTCTCTGGGGAGCAATGCAATACCTCTATTAGACCCATCTCTTCTGAATCTCATATTCTTCCTTGTAAGTGGATTTGTTGACATTTTTAAAGTCTGACCTCTGGTCATTTTTCCTGTGTCTGCATTTGGTCCCATCTGTTCTTTGCTAAAATATTGATATATACTGTATAGGCTATATTAATTGCATGATGACTTTTAGCCTTTAGAGAGTTTAAAAAAAGCATGTTTCCCAAAATATCAGCCCTAATTGAAAGCATTATAAATTCTCAAAAAAGCATAAAACACTCTAAGTTATCATGAACATCTGTTCCAGCAGCATATGTGTCACAGCAAGTCCAAGTCCTGCAAAGGAAATGTTCGGTTCTCACAGGCTGTGCCAACATCTAAGACCATATCTGGAAAAGGGGTGTTATCATTTCTGATGCAGAAGTGTGTGATTGCTTACAGAAATGCTTTCATGCACATTTTGCTCATGGTCAAATCCTGGATTCAAGTCCACAAAAAGTAATCCACTCTATTTACTTTGCAAGTTTAAAATAACTTTTGACATTTCTCAGAAAATCATTCCTATGCTCCATATAAGTTACAAGAGTAGCAACTCAGCACAATAAGGAGCCAAATGTGGGTATAACGTGAGGGGTAGAAAATGCTTTTCAGGTGAATTTTTGATAAAGCAAAATGCTGAGTAGAGCTGGGCTTGAGGTTTGACTCGAGCATTGGCTGTTCATATGTTCAGCGAGCACACGAATAGTAGGAGCGATCGGCGGGCTATCTGCCCGTTGCGTCCCACAATGCACTGAGCTCTGACAGTGCATTGTGATTGGTCAAAGCAATGCACCTGACCACAGGTCAGGTGCAATGCTTTGGCCAATCACAGTGCATGATGATGTCACAAGGGGGTGGGGTTACCCGGTTGATGTCACCAGGTGGCCCTGACCCTTAGATATTTAAGATCTGTCAGGCCAGCGCAGCTGTCAGACGGCGGGAGCCAGGGTAGAGAGCGGACATTTTTTTTTCTTTTTGGTGGTGGTGGCGGCGGCGGGCATCCTGATTGATGTTGGATTTACTTTGGGGGACATTTTTTTTTTTTTTTTTAAATACTGTCTTCTGTCATTTTTTATACTACACTTTTTTTTGTGACTGAGTAGCGGTAGATAGAGTAAGGGAGAGTTTTAACACGTCAGATTTTTTTTGCTCTCTGTGTCCTATTGGAGAGATTTCCATTCACTTCCTGTCCCTTAGCCAAACAGAAAGTGGGAAAAATGCCTACAAATTAGCAGAATCCATTGGGTCCCCCTCAGTTCACAAGGACTGTTGTCCCTATTGGAAGATTTCCCCTCTATTAGTGTTCTGATGTCAACCCAAAACTTGGGATTTTCTTTCTTTTACTTTTGATGATAACAGTAAACAGAACAAGTAGAGAGGGAGAATCTCCCTAACGGAGCCACTGACTGCAATAGAAACCTAATGAGTGTTCCAATCCCTGTCCACACACTATCTAAAACAAAAACAGTTTTGCCTTTATTTATACTTTAACAAGCATATAGACGGGAGTAAAAGCAGTGAGCCTCTGATAGAACCATTATTAGTATGCTATGTTGTAGAGATTCATGGAAATACAACATACCAATATCAGTAATCAAACTGTTGCACTGCTTGTATTGTAACTTTGTTCTGTGCAACTTTAAATTATGAATGAATTGGCAATATAATTTGCAGAATTTGGCTTTCCAAATTACAAAATATTTGCTATTCAGAATTAGCACTGCTTTCCTTGTGATAAAATGGTGTTATGCATGTTAATGTAACATATATTGACATATATAAAGTTTTATCTGATCTGAATGAGGGACAGCCCCCTTATAAATAGCTGCAAACCTTTAGGAATCTGTGTTCCCACTACAGTTCAAATAATCTACATCAGTAGGAGCAATTTTCAGTGTTTCAGAAAGAGACAAATTATCTGTATTCATGAGAAAAATAAATGATGACGCCGTTAAATGATCTGTACTTGAAACAACTGTTCACACAGGCAGCTGTTTGGAGTCATTAAAAACTCAGTTAAAACAAATGGTAATTACACCACTGTCTCCCTATACTGTATAGCAAGCCATAGACGGGTCGAACATCGGCCAATTAAAAAAAAAAACTAAAAATTGGTCGTTTGATCGGCCAACGTTACCACCAACGTTAAAAAAATCGACCGATTTTCGTCCTGTCTATAGCTGGCATTAACCCCATAACTTCTGTCCCTTTCAGAGACAGGGGAACACACCATACAATGTGACAGCAATACATAAGAATAAGAAGAATAAAGAAGAATAAGAAGAAGAATAAAAAGAATAAGAAGAATAAAGAAGAAGAAGAAGTATAAATAGAAGAAGAAGAGGAATAAGAAGAAGAAGAAGAAGAATTCCAGTCTGCTATTATATTTTATATAAAAAAGTCTTGTGGGTGCAACAAATGTATCCATTTGTATCCAAATAAAAAACATCTGTATCCAAATAAAAACATTGTAATACATTATTTGGATTACAATGTTTTTATGTGCAAAAACCCCGAAAAACGGCTGACCAATTAACCCATTAACGGTGCGAAAATCGGTCGATTTTTTTTTTTCAGCCGATTTTTGACCCATCTATGGCCGGCATTAGTCTAGATACCATTGACAGGAATGGATTCAGAAATCACATTGTCTTAGATACACTTGAATGGTGATGCCCTTCCGCACAAACTCTGCGCTTTGTGTAATCTGATTGGAACGCCATTAAAAATAAAAATTTGGGGCAGTTACAGGCAGGAGAAAAAAATGCACCACCAGCACATTCAGGAAAAGAGCTGAAGAGCAGAAAAAGCGCTTGATGCGCCTAGATGTGTTTAGTGCTTGAGCATTTATTCATTCCAGTGACCACAATAAATTAATATTCTTGCCAATTGAATCCATAAACACTCAAACACTTGACACATCTAAAAGCACTTAAAAGCGTGTGCAAAACGCAGCCTTAGGTATGTTTGTTAAGCAGCTTTTCTCCTCTAAACAGAAAAGGCATTCAGGGGAGCTGAGCAAATGCTGGCTTTACAGCCTTTGACTTGAGGGATGCTCTGCAGAATGTAAACAATGCGACGGGCCAAAGCTGTTACATACAGTCTGAAAAAAAATTAAGAGGAATTTATTATAACCAGAACAGACAGAATCTGGAACAGCTGTGCTTAGTAACCATTCAGCTTATAGCATCAGCTTGTTCAGTTAGTGTTACTAAACCCAGGACCCTGCATTCACTATATCTGGTCTCCCACAGTACACATTTACACAATTATTTTAGTAAATATAAACTGCTAAATACCTTTTCTCATCAGCAGTTAGAGCAGTCTTGTGATTTCTGTCAGTGTTCAGCCAAGCACTGGTTAAAGCTTGAAGGAGGCATTTTCATTTTGCTCTAGGAGGATGCAGAACCCCTGATCTCTGTCTGGGCAATGCTGGCTGGCCCTGTGCTGATCACATGCACTCTCCCAAGAAAAAAAAAACTCTCTAGCAATACACACCAAACTGAGCATGTGCAGAATGACTTTACATGAAGTGTTTTATCAGGAGATAAGAGGGGGGGAACTAAAAGAAGGGAAGGATCAGAGACGTCAGGATCAAACAGCATTTTTACACAATGTGAAGGATTAACCTCTTAGGTTCCACAGTGAGTATAACAAGCATGCTTTACTGCATATACAGAGCGACACTTAAATATCTGTAAATGAAAGTTACCAGCTAATCGGTTGCCATGTACAGACATTCCATATTGTGGCTGCGCCAGTCTCAGTAAACCTCCGTTGGCGGATTCTCCAGAAGGCTTTCCATATAGTCAAGATCGCCAAGGGACCAATCACCCAATTTAGGCCAGTGATGGTCGGCCTAAGTCAGATGATCAATCCCTGTCCTATCAGGGATCTTCCTGTAAATGTGTTTACATTTACACAGGAAGGAAGTGATGAATTCTTCTCTCTCTCTCTGGGCACATTCCGTCCCAGAGAGAGAAGAATCAAGACACAGTGAGTAAAAGCACTACACTTTCACAGTTGTCCCCCTCATTTAACCCCTTCACTACTCTGTCACCAGTGTCATTAATACAGTGTACAGATTTTTGTGCTGATCACTGTATTAGTGTCGCTGGCGACTTCAGATAGCGTTAGTGTGAGTTAGCGCCCCTCCATTGTTAGTATAGTGTCTGAACGGATCAATATCTTTGATCAGATCAGCACTATACCAGCATTCACATTAGTATAGCGTCCCAAAAAATGCAGGATTAGCGGGACCAGCCCTGGCTCCTGCGTTTAGCCCCTACGCTTTCCCCCCTTCTCGCCCAGCAAGTGCAGTGTCAGTAGGCCACCTTCACTTGATACATTGCACACAAAACCACAGTGTTCACAGAATCAGGCCTGATCTCTGTTATCACTTGCTGGTAAATTTTTTTGTAGAGCTTCAAGCAGTCCCTGACAGCCAGGTGCTCTTTTTCCCGTGAGTCGCACTAGGTACCTATAAATTTAGTGGCCAAAATGTCAATGGAAAGGTACTCTAGTGAAGAGGACTACAAGATTCTGAGCATGTCAGGTGAGAGTGAAGGGGAAGACTCACTGACACAATCAGCCTCAGAATACGAACATGTAGACAGCAGCGGCACCCTGACAGATAGCTCAGACGATGGAGAAGTGGTCCCTGCTAAGGTCAGGCATACCCAACCCCGTTCCCAGGTTGCTGAGATGTTACAATTGCATGATGACTCTCATTTGTAGCAGAGTGCCAGTATTGTGTCGCTCTGCCTTTTGGTGAACTGGCGAGCACCAGCGGCCTAGTACATCCTGGTCTTTCACATACCAGCACTGAAGTATCACTTGGTGACGTGGCGAGTCCCATAAGTGCAGTACAAGCTGGTGCGTTGGTGAGCACAAGTACTGTCCCGCAGCCACCAAGAATTCACACGCAGGCCCGTAGAGCCCTAATATCCTTCCAGATGTGCTTGCAAATCCCGGTTGGCAGCCCACAAATTCTGCAGCACCTGTACTTCCCCCATTCACTGCCCAACCCGGAATTCAGGTGGAAACAGCAAATTTAACTACTCCCCTTGATTTTTTGGAGTCGTTTTTTCATGGAAGATCTGTATGCATTGATTGTGGATTAAAGCAATTTCTATGCACAGCAGTTTATTGCTGAAAACCCAAAGTCAAACCTTGCCAGACCATTTGTATGACAACCCATTATGGTTTCTGAATTTAAAGTTTTTTTGGGCTTAACCCTCAACATGGGCATTACTAAAAAAATTAATTGTGGTTGTATTGGTCCACAGACCCGATTCATCATATGCCTGTGTTCTCTGCTGCCATGACCAGGCATAGATATGAGAGTATAATGTGTTTTATGCATTTCAATGACAATACACTCTGTCGTCCTCATGGTGACCCTGAATTTGACCGGCTCCACAAAATTCGGCCCCTCGTAAATCACCTTAACCAACGGATTTACGAGGGAAAAGATAGTCACGTGGAGCCCCCCGGATGCCCAGACTACATGAGGAGCAGTGGCAAGATAGTTTCGGACTTGGTGTCATCCCTTTTCCATATGGGGTACCACTTATAAGTGGACAATTTTTATTCAAGCATGCCACTATTTAGACATTTGTACAGTCTTGGAATTGGCGCATGTGGCACCGTGTGACCTGTTCACTGAGGCTTCCCCCAACGGCTTGTAAATACCCATGTTAGAAAAGGGGAAAAAGCCTGCTTGAGAAATGAGGAATTGCTCACAGTGAAGTGGAAGGACAAACGGGATGTTTTCATCCTGACTTCCATTCACGTAGACACGACCATCCAAATTTCCACGGCAGCTGGTGTTGTTGAGAAGCCCCTCTGTGTCCACAACTTAACATGGCAGGGGTGGACTTCAACAACCAGATGAATAAACAGGTGTCTGTTTATTTCAATTGGCTCTATATAATGCTTTTGTGCTTTACAAAGCAATTGGACAAAGTGGATCCTTCCTAAAATTCCATGGCCCTTTTGTATCCAGAAGGTGCTGTGGCCCAAACCCTCAACCCAGATGCAGTTAGCCGGCTGCAGATGCAGTTAGACACGGAATTAGGCGTGATACCTACTTTTTGTGTCCATCCTGTCCAGGCCAACCTGGTCTCTGTCTCAAGGATTTCCATCACTACCACACACTAGTGGAGTATAAGTATAGAGTACAGCATGGCACAGTTCAGGGCACATATTTACACAGGGTCTCGAAAGGTGTTAGGTAGTCAGGAAACTGGCTATCACATTTTGAGTGACCCTACAATCTGTATTAAAAAGTTAAAGTTTAAAAAAAGTAAAAAAAACTAATTCAAAATAAAAAGTACAATTCCAAAAAAAGTTTAAATTTTAAAAACCAAAAGTAGTTTTTTTTTGTTGTTCTACTGTTACAATGTTACTGTTTTATTGTTAACCATTGCTGTTGTCGTTGCAGGAATGCCATTCAGCTGCAGCACCGACCTGTTTATTCTGACAGCAACAGGAGCTTGCTCTCAGAATATACATAAGTCAGTGTGGGCAGCCCTGTTGGATAAGATTTTTTATCTGCAGTTAAAAAAAAGAGCATATATACTGAAGCAAGGGGGCCTGGGGTGCTTCAGCATATATATTTTATAATATTTTTTGGCACATATTTCAATAAAAAAATTGTTTTATTGAGTTACTGTTTTATTGTTAATCATTGATGTTTTCTTTGCAGGAATACTATTCAGCTGAAGCACCGACTTGTTTATTCTGACAGCAACAGGAACTTGCTCTCAGAATATACAGGAGTAGTTGTGTACAGTGCTGTTGGATGAGTTTTTCATCCGCAGTTTAAAAAAAAAAGCATATATGCCAAAGCTTGGGGGCCTGGGGTGGCCAGTGGGTAAATGCTTTTGGCATATATGCTTATGGAAGGAAGAACACAAAAACACATTTTTCTTTTTATTTATATTTTAAAACCTTGTGAGAAAAAAATGAGATCTGCAAAATACTCACCATGCCTCTATTTAAATACCTTGGGGTGTCTACTTTCCAAAAAGGGGTCATTTGGGGGGCGGATTTGGCACTATCCTGGCATTTCAGGGCCTCCAAAATTGTGATAGGTAGTGAGGAAGTGAAATGAGGAAGTTAAGCACCTTCAGGTTTTCAAAGTAGTCATTGGATTTCCGGCTCCTGTATGTGGCTAGGCTTCCAAAAAGTTTCACACATGTGGTATCCCCATACTTGGTAGAAGTAGCAGAATGTATTTTTGGGTGTAATTCCACATATACCTATGACTTGTGTGAGAAATATATAATTTAAGTGACAACTTTTGTAAAAAAAAAAATGTTTTTGCCATTTTCCAAAAATGTGTGGAAAAAAATAAATCTTCCATGGACTCAACATGCCTTTCAGCAGATAGCTTAAGGTGTCTACTTTCCAAAAGGGGTAATTTGGGGGTGTTTGTACCGTCCTGGTATTTTAGCACCTCAAGAAATGTGATAGGCAGTCAGAAAGTAAAATCTGTGTAAATTCCATTATCTATAACATAGTTTGTAGATGCTATAACAGGGCTTGAAATTTCCACTCGCCTGCTCACCAATGGCGAGTGGAAATTATGGTGGGGGCAAGTGTGTCCCCCAGGGCCGTCTTGCAGAGCAGGCTCGGCGCTCAGGCCTGATCTGTCATTGGCACTGGAGCCGTCAGACTGCTCAATAGCTGAGCGCAGTGAAAGCAAAGCAAGGAGTGTGTGCTGTGCTCTCTGCCTCCCCCTAGAGTGCAGTACCCGGATCTGTGAGTGAACAACAAAGTACTGCAACTTTTTATGGGGGATTGGGGGTGGTGGTGTGTGTGTGTATATGTGTACATGTGTGTGTTTGTGTGTGTCTGTGTATGCATGTACAATTGTACATGTGTCTGTGTGTATCTACATGTGTGTATCTGTACATGTGTCTGCATGTGTGTGTGTACATGTGTCTGTGTGTGTGCATGTACATGTGTTTGTGTGTATGTATGTACATGTGTCTGTGTGTACATGTGTCTGTGAGTATGTACGTGTCTGTGCGTGTGTATTTCTATGTATGTACATGTATCTGTGTGTACACGTGTCTGTACGTGCCTGCGTGTGTATACATGTGTCTGTATGTGTGTGTATACATGTGTCTGTATGTGTGTGTGTGTACATGTGTCTCTGTGTGTGTATGTGTATGTACATGTCTGTGTGTATGTACAGGTGTCTCTGTTTGTGTGTGTTTGTTGGTGGCGAGTAACTCTAAGGCCTGGCTAGTAGCTCAGGACTTGAAATTTTAAGCCCTGTGCTATAACTTTCACACAAAGCAGTCAATATACACTTATTGGGATTTTGTTACCAAAAACATGTAGCAGAATACATTTTGGCATAAATTTATGACAAACTTTGAGTTTACTATATATTTTTTATAGCCAAAAGTAAAAAATATTGTTTTCTTTCAAAATTTTTGGTCTTTTTTTGTTTAAAGTGCAAAAAATAAAAAGTGCACCTGTGATCAAATGCCACTGAAAGAAAGCTCTATTTGTGAAAAAAAGGACATAAATTTTGTTTGGGTACAGCATTGCATGGCCACGCAATTACTAGTTGAAATAGTGCAATGCTGAATAGCAAAAAAAGCCTGGTCGGGAAGGGGGTAAATCCTCAGGAGGGAAAGTGGTTAAAGTAAGTCTTTGGCCGGCTACGTTGGAGCTCTTGAGGATGTTGGTGCACTAAAGAGAATAGTTTCTGCAACAAGAAAACGGGGTGTAGAACACTAATTTCCAAAGAGCACTGAGTGGAGAAGTGTCCAGTAAGGGGTTAATTATCAGAAATATAGTAGTAGATATCTCCCAGATGTTCAGGGGTACAGTTCTGACCAGCAGGACTGTTTCAGAAAGTTAATAGATAATGGGTGATGCCTTTAAGGGGGATAGTGCAATAGATTTTACTACAGTGTCAGTCAAGAGGTTGCAATGGGTTAATATCCACTCACCGACTCCACAGTATTTGTAGAAGCAGGTCTCCTTTAGTGATGAACAGGGACCCAGCTGAGCTTCTACAGCGATCAGACTGTGGTAGCTCTGTGACCTGTAGCTAGGCTTGGTGACGTCACACCAGGAATCAGTAGGTCTGGACCTCTAGTGGCTCCGATACTATGCTCTAGGATGATCTCCGTGGCTCTGGTGGACAGTGGCTGTCAGGGTTCGCCGCGGCGCGTAGGTTTGCGCGTGTGCAGATTGCCAAGACACACTAACACGTGGGCGCTAGGACCTGGGCGCCCGCGGCGGCAGTTGCAGCCTCGCATGCGCACTTGCGCACACGGGCGCGTGCTTGTCACCAGCAGCGCAGGGCGCTCTATTTAAAACCGGCTCTTGCAATGCTCAAGTGCCGTATGGTCTTACTCCTGTTATCCTGTTGTATCCTGAGAGATTGCTGGTTGCCGACCCTGCCTGACCCTGATCCGTTGACCGTCTCCTGCTCTGATTCCTGGCTTGTCTGACCATTCTTCTGTTTGCTCCTGAACATATTGACCTCCTGTTACTGAACCTGGCCTGTGACCCGTTTATCCCTCTGCCTGCCGCTCTGTACCGTTCTGCCTCCACCGTTACCGGCCCGGCCTGTCTGACTACGCTTAATTCACCTCTTCACATCAGGCTCTCACCCGCTACGTGCCACTGGCAAGTACCTCCACCACAGCTGGTTGTACCCAGGGGCCGTGACCTGGTTTCGACCTGCTCCAAGTCCATCCCCACCATCAGGGGCTCTGGTGAACAAGCAGGTCGGGGCTTAGATTCTGTGCCTTTGGGAATTCCGGCCTGTGGGGCGCTAGAGGCTTCTGTCAGTCGGTCCCTGACAGTGGCACAGACACAGCCTAGACTTGGCAGAATTTGGCAGCCTTCTGAGTTCTCTGGAACTGACAGACACTGTGTTAGGAATGGACTGGCCAGCAATGGTGGGACTCACCTGCCTTTTGATCTGCAGTACCAGGGCTGGCCAGCGGGTGCTCCCAGCAATCAGAGACTCAACCTTTCAGCCAGCTAACACCTGGAACTGATGATACTGGTGTATTTAAGGGATGGCCAGACTTGCAGACTCTGCCTTGGTGTTGTGTTTGTCCTGGGCCCTGTATCTGTCCTGCATCCTGTTTCTGTTCCTTTGCTGACTTCTCCTGCTCTGATCCTGGCTTGTGACCCTGACCATCCCTCTGTCTGACCCTCTGTACTACGCTGCTTGCTACCTGTTCTGATCCCTGGCTTGTGACCCGGACCATCCCTCTGCCTGACCCTCTGTACTATGCTGCTTGCTACCTGCTGAACCTGGCCTGTGACCCCGACCATTCTCCGCTTGCTCCCCCTGTACCTACCTGCCCAATTGATATTGACCCGGCCTGCCTGACGACGCTTGCTTGTATATACTGTTATCTGTGGGTGGTTTGGTTTGTTTTTTGCACCGTATTATGTTTTAGTATTGCACTGCGTTTATGTTTGTACTGTTAGTGTTAATAAATTATATTGTTTATAACATATCTGAGGTCTGCGTTTCCCTGCTTCAGTCAGTCACACACCTCTGGTCATACCTGGGAGCCCTGACATTACACCAAGGCCAATCCTGACCAGAAGTGGCTGCACAGGGAAGCCATCTTGGCTTGTTGATGGGAAGGATGGGATCTTGAGGAGGTTGAGTATTTATATCTGCTAGTGTTTGATGACAGGGAGTATGCTTATCAAACTCTGAAGGAGTATACCCGGGATGAATTGCTAGAATGTATACGGCTCGCTCATGTTCTAGTAGATCAGGGCACAGTGTTCTCTGAGGTGCAGCCATTGATTGAGGTTTGTGCAGAGTTGGTTTCATCTGGTTCCCCCGAATGCAGGGATGAATTTTTGCCACCATTTAGTGCAGACCAGGTAGAGTCCCTGGTGTGGTTATTAGAGGATGATGTGGGTTACTTTCTGGAGCGTTATTCCACATGTTCACCACAGACACTGAGAGATTGTATAAACGCAGTGCAGTCATTGACCAGACAGACTTTGTGTAAGCTCAGCTTTGTTCAACCCCTACTGCAGACATGGACAGATTTGTTGCACCCAGCCTCAGTCAGCTTACAAAGACCCAGTCCTGCTTCTAACTCTACTCCTGTATTCCCACCAGCTCCTCCAGTTACAGCCCAGTATACTTGGCTATCTACCGCATGTCAGTACCCTGTTCCCACTCGCTGCACCTATCCTGCCTTTAACCCTGTAAAAAAGCCCTCTGTAGCAACTGCTCCCTCTCCTGTTCCATCCTCCAGTTCTTCTCTGTCTCCAGCTGCTCCATTCGTTTGCAGACCTGCGTTTACTTGCAGTGCTCCAGTAGTTAAAACCAGAAAAAAGCGAAAATTCTTTCCAACCAATACCATCCTGCCAGTATCCAAACCGGTGAGCCTGCCTTCCGTGGTTCAGACTGATGCCTGTACGCAGCCTGATGCCTCTACTCGGCCTGAAGCCTCTACGCGGCCTGAAGCCTCTACTCGGCCTGAAGCCTCTACTCGGCCTGAATGCCTCTACTCGGCCTGATGCCCTCTACTCGGCCTGAAGCCTCTACGCGGCCTGAAGCCTCTCCTCAGCCTGAAGCCTCTACGCGGCCTGAAGCCTCTACTCGGCCTGATGCCTGTACTCGGCCTGATGCCTGTACTCGGCCTGATGCCTCTACTTCAGCCCTGAAGCCTCTACTCGGCCTGATGCCTCTACGGCCTGATGCCTCTACTCGGCCTGAAGCCTCTACTCGGCCTAATGCCTCTACCCAGCATGATGAACTGATCCAGCCTGACGATCCTATTAGGCCAGTTGACTCGATGCCCGCTGTTGATCCAGATGATCCGGTACCTGATCCGGTGCCCGCTGTCGTGCCAATTAACTCAGAGCCCGCTGTCGTACCTGGTGACTCGGTGCCCACTGCCTTGCCAGATGACGCGGTGCCCGCTGGCAAGCCAAATGACCTGATGCCTGGTGACCTAGTGTCCGCTGTCATACCTGATGACCCGATGCCCGCTGTCGAGCCAGACAATCCGGTACCTGATGACCCGGTGCCCACTGTCGTGCCTGTTGACTCGGAGACCACTGCCTTGCCAGATGACGCGGTGCCCGCTGTCGAGCCAAATGACCTGATGCCAGGTGACCCGATGCCCGCTGTCCAGTCAGACGATCCAATGTCTGACCCAGTGCCCGCGGTCATACCAGTTGACTCGGAGCCCACTGCCTTGCCAGATGACGCGGTGCCGCGGTCGAGCCAAATGACCTGATGCCTGGTGACCCCGATGCCCGCTGTCCAGCCAGACGATTCAATGTCTGCCCCGGTGCCCGCGGTCATGCCAGTTGACTCGGAGCCCACTGCCTTGCCAGATGACGCGGTGCTCGCTGTCGAGCCAAATGACTTGATGCCTGGTGACCCGATGCCCGCTGTCCGGTCAGACGATCCAATGTCTGACCCAGTGCCCGCGGTCATACCAGTTGACTCGGAGCCCACTGCCTTGCCAGATGACGCGGTGCCCCGCTGTCGAGCCAAATGACCTGATGCCTGGTGACCCGATGCCCGCTGTCCAGCCAGACCATCCAGTGTCTGACCCAGTGCCTGCGGTCATACCAGTTGACTCGGAGCCCACTGTCGTGCCTGGTGTCTCTCGGTGCCCGCCGCTCCGCCTGGGGGCCCGAGACCTGTTGCTCCGCTTGGGGGTCCAGCGCCCGCCGCTCCACCTGGGGGTCCGGCGCCCGCCGCCCCTGGGGGGCCCGAGATCCGCCTGAGGGCCCGAGACCTGTCGCTCCGCCTGGGGGTCCGGCGCCTGCCGCTCCGCCTGAGGGCCCGAGACCTGTCGCTCCGCCTGGGGGTCCGGCGCCCGCCCGCCGCTCCGCCTGAGGGCCCGAGACCTGTCGCTCCACCTGGGGGGTCCGGCGCCCGCCGCTCCGCCTGAGGGCCCGAGACCTGTCGCTCCACCTGGGGGTCCCGGCGCCCGCCGCTCCGCCTGGGGGCCCGAGACCTGTCGCTCCTCCCTGGGGGTCCGGCGCCCGCCGCTCGCTCCGCCTGAGGGCCCGAGACCTGTCGCTCCGCCTGGGGGTCCGGCGCCCTGCCGCTCCGCCTGAGGGCCCGAGACCTGTCGCTCCACCTGGGGGTCCGGCGCCCGCCGCTCCGCCTGAGGGCCCGAGACCTGTCGCTCCGCCTGGGGGTCCGGCGCCCGCCGCTCCGCCTGAGGGCCGATGACCTGTCGCCCCGCCTGGGGGTCCGCGCCCGTCGCCCCGCCTGGGGGCCCGATGCCTGTCGCCGCCCCGCCTGGGGGGGCGCCCCCGATGCCGTCGCCCCCTCCTGGGGGCCCGATGCCTGTCGCCCCGCCTGGGGGCACGATGCCCTGTCGCCCCGCCTGGGGGCCCGATGCCCGTCCGCCCCGCCGGGGCACGATGCCCGTCGCCCCGCCTGGGGGCACGATGCCCGTCGCCGCCCCGCCTGGGGGGGGGCCCGACCTGTCGCCCGCCTGGGGGCCCGATGCCCGCCCGCTCCGCCCGGGGCCCGATGCCTGTCGCCCCGCTTGGGGGCCCGATGCCCGTCGCCCCGCCTGGGGGCCCGATGCCTGTCGCCCCGCCTGGGGGCCCGGTGCCCGTCGCCCGCCTGGGGGCCCGTGCCCTGTCGCCCCGCCCGGGGGCCCGGTGCCTGCTGCCTCCGCCCGGGGGCCCGGTGCCTGCTGCTGCTCCGCCCGGGGGCCCGGTGCCTGCTGCTCCGCCCGGGGGCCCGTGTGCCTGCGCCCCCCCGGGGGCCCGGTGCCTGCCGCCCCGCCCGGGGGCCCGGTGCCTGCCGCCCCGCCCGGGGGCCCGGTGCCTGTCCGCCCCGCCCGGGGGGCCCGGTGCCTGTCGCCCCCGCCGGGGGCCCGGTGCCTGTCGCCCCGCCCGGGGGCCCGGTGCCTGCTGCCCCTGCCCGGCTGCCCGGTGCCCTAGCCCCGCCCGGGGGCCCGGTGCCCTGCTGATCCGCCCGTGTGCCCTGCCCGGTGCCTGCTGCTCCGCCTGGTCCTGCCCGATGTGCCTCTGCCCGGAGTCCTGCCCGATGTGCCCCGGAGTCCTGCCCGATGTGCCTCTGCCCGGAGTCCTGCCCGATGTGCCTCTGCCCGGAGTCCTGCCCGATGTGCCTCTGCCTGCCTGCCCGATGTCCTGCCCGGATGTGCCTCTGCCCGATGTGTCCTCTGCCCGATGTGCCTCTGCCCGATGAGTCCTCTGCCCGATGTGCCTCTGCCCGATGTGCCCTGCCCGATGTGCCTCTGCCCGATGTGCCTCTGCCCGATGTGCCTCTGCCCGGTGTGCCTCTGCTCGATGTGCCTCTGCCCCGGAGTCCAGCCCGGTGTGCCGCTGCCCGGAGTCCTGCCCGGTGTGCCAGTCTTTGATATCCCGCCAGTTGCCAGACCGGGCGGTGGAACATTTTGCCCAGCTAGGACTGTTTGGAGCGTCCTGAGGCCGCTCCTTGAGGGGGGGGTACTGTTAGGAATGGACTGGCCAGCAATGGTGGGACTCACCTGCCTTTTGATCTGCAGTACCAGGGCTGGCCAGCGGGTGCTCCCAGCAATCAGAGACTCAACCTTTCAGCCAGCTAACACCTGGAACTGATGATACTGGTGTATTTAAGGGATGGCCAGACTTGCAGACTCTGCCTTGGTGTTGTGTTTGTCCTGGGCCCTGTATCTGTCCTGCATCCTGTTTCTGTTCCTTTGCTGACTTCTCCTGCTCTGATCCTGGCTTGTGACCCTGACCATCCCTCTGTCTGACCCTCTGTACTACGCTGCTTGCTACCTGTTCTGATCCCTGGCTTGTGACCCGGACCATCCCTCTGCCTGACCCTCTGTACTATGCTGCTTGCTACCTGCTGAACCTGGCCTGTGACCCCGACCATTCTCCGCTTGCTCCCCCTGTACCTACCTGCCCAATTGATATTGACCCGGCCTGCCTGACGACGCTTGCTTGTATATACTGTTATCTGTGGGTGGTGGTTTGGTTTGTTTGCACCGTATTATGTTTTAGTATTGCACTGCGTTTATGTTTGTACTGTTAGTGTTAATAAATTATATTGTTTATAACATATCTGAGGTCTGCGTTTCCCTGCTTCAGTCACACACCTCTGGTTCTAGTAGAAAAAGGGAACTTCTTGCAAGAATGCTATGGCAATGTATTAATAAACCTGCACATTTCAGTTACAATGGGTCCTCTTTCAGCAGGAAAATGCACCCTGCGACACTATAAAATGGTTCAAAAATGGTTTGAGGAACACAACAATGGGTTTTAGGTATTGACTTGACCTCCAAATTCTCCAGATCTCCAATCGAGCATCTGTGGGATGTGCTGAAAAAACAAGTCTGATCCATGTAAGCCACACGTCGCAACTTACAGAACATATAGGATCTGCTACTGACGGCTTGGTGCCAGATACCACAGCATACCTTCAGAGATCTAGTAGTGTCCATGCCTCAATGGGCCAGGGCTGTTTTGGAAGAAAAAGGGTTGTTTTGGCAGCCAAAGCGAGGCCTACTCAGTATTAGGCGAATGGTCAGAAAGTTATGGCTGATTGGTGTATGTGAAGTATATTGACCAACATAGACCATTGGATAGTCATGACAACGCATCAGCACAATAAAAATACACCTCAAAGACACAATCCAATACAAACACCTAATGCCTTGCTCACACAGTAAGAATACCAGACCAATGATTGTCCGTTTGTTTTTTTGCAAGCTATTCTCATATCAAAAGCGAATACGTTACGAAAATTCTCGTAAGCCAGAGTACAACTTGGGAAGTGATGCAATGTATTGTATTGTAATGTATTCTTTACTTTACGAGCACAATAATGTTCTAATTACATGAAAATCATTTGTTCTGTTGTCTTATGAAGACAATTTTCGTACTTGTCCCTTAAGAAAGTTTCACATAAACTGTTGTGATTTGTTGTGGAAATCTGTTGTACTAACGATCAGTTTTTTTGTTTATTGTCTCCCTGCAAAACACATCTCTTAATCCCAGTTTACATATATGCAGCCGTGTGGGCCGCGTTTTGCATGGGCATGAGAGCCCATTCATTTGAATGGACTCCCGTGCCCGTGACACGCAGGGAAGAAGTCCCTGTACTTCTTCTGAAAATGCAGCCTGCATGGGAACCTCGGTTCCTAGTACGGTTGCATTTTCCAGTATGGGCGGCCTGCCAATGAGAAGTATTGGCACCCGCCCACGGGTCCGCATTACTCTGTGCGGGTGGTGCTGCTGCACCACCCACACAGATGTGAACCTAGGGTTAGTAAAAGCATCACACAATCAACACATTAACACTTGCTAAGCACACAGTTAACCTCTTGAGCACCCTAGATGTTAACCCCTTCCCAGCCAGTGCTCTCTTACATTCCCGCTATAAGTCGCTGATCGCTGCCATTACTAGTATAAAAATATCAATAAATACAAATTCCACTATATATACACCATATCACAAGTGTAATAAAAGCGCCACACCCTTAATACTTTAAAGCAGCAATTCCACCTCAAAGAAACCAAATAAATTTCTTAGTGCTATAACTTAAATAAAGGAATGCGCTAAAACCACAAACTATTCTTAATTTAGTGTAGAAACATTAGTGCAAAAGATATATATCTATTCTCAATTAATATAAAAAAAATCAAAATTATGTGCAAAACTATTTTTTAGTGCATAAGTAATTTAAATAATTACATTTGTGAATATAAAAATTGGCCAGTTCTGAATTTCTTCAAATGTCCAAACAAATCCTTTTCAAATTCAGGTGCTCTCAAAGAAATTGTGCCAAAATCCACCACCAAAGTAAAGTTGGGTAACTCACCAGAGCTCCATGCTGATCAATCTCTAGATCAGCAAAAAATGCTTTTTGCTCTGGGAGCAGATGCAATAAATCAACTTCTCAGGTGTGATGATCAATAGCTACACATTCATCCATAAGGTAGGTATCCACCACTCAATATAATGGCTCCAGGAGCATTATATCACTCTCTCTTTTTATATCTCTCCACCGAGGTCATGTTTGGGAATGAAAGAGAAAATCATGGTGCAGCCAGTTTTTTTATAAAAGTATCCAACAATTTAATAAAGATTTACACTCACAAAAAGGGTGTCTTCACCGACACCAGTATAACAGCATAAAACAGCAAATGGTATAACAGTCTCCTGTTCCCCCGCACACTCACTACAGCGCTCGTGACTCAATCTTCTCCACAGATGTCAGCATCCAGCAAGCCAAGCCCTACTAGTTTCGTCATGAATGACGTCTTACAAACCAATCAACATACACTTACTGGGAATATTTATACCAAAGAGATGTAGCAGAATACATTTTATCCTAAATTTAGGAAGAAAGTTAACCACTTCCCGTCCGGCCGCTGTTTATAAACGGCAGAACGGGACACCTACAGGAGCGGGTTGCCGTCTCTAAACGGCACCTTGTGTCCGAGGCTCGTGCGCGGCTCCTAGAGCGCGCACCCGCGAGCCCGATGATCGCCGAGTCCGACGGACACGGTAGATTATGTGACATGGTATGGGACCAATGATCGGTCCCATACCATGTGATCAGCTGTGTCCAATAAGGACACACTTAAGTGTAAACAAAAGCCGCATGGTGCGGCTTCCGCCTCCTTCTCCTCACACGGAGTTGTCTGTGAGAGGAGAAACAGCCAAGAAGAGGTAGTAGTCAACTGCCCTCCACCTCAGTGACACCTG